>VONZ01001446.1:0-142394 GCA_012976165.1 Labeo catla | reverse complement strand
AGGATGCAAAATTGCGGAGGGATTTTTGATATCTCGAACGGTTCGGCCGTGGTGAGGCGACGAAATTATGGCGAGAAATGAGAAACAGGAAATGGCTAATAACTATTGCACACATTGTCTGATTCTGATGAAACGTCAGGAGTTTGTTCGTTGTATGATGCCGATCACATAGATGTGACTATTGAGAGTAAAAGATATAGCGCCACCAACTGGCAGCAGGAAGTGTGTCGTTTTCAAAATGCTTTTAAATCAGCCTCTTAATTTTACTCGATTTGCTTCAAACTTCATCAGAATAATGCCAAAACACGGCCGATGAGAATCTGTAAAGGGGTCGTTGATATATTAAATTCTGTTGCCATGGCAACGTGTCAAACTTTAACATTTGTTTCCTGTGTTTTTAGGGCACTTAATAAGCTTAGATTTTCATGAAACTCAACACACACATCAGTATTAATGATAGTTAGACACTGGCAAAGGCTCATAAACGGGCGTGGAGGAGGCGCTCTATAGCGCCACCTTTTGTCAAAAGTGGGGGGGTTAGTTTTAGCTACAGACACCAAACTTGGTATGTACATCGGTCTCATCAAACCGGACACCTTTCTAATTTACACCCATTAGCTGCGACCAACAGGAAGTCTGCTATTTTGATTTGAATGTGGATTTTTGGAAAAATCAGGCTATAAACAAATTCATACTCCTCCAAGCAGGAATAAGTAGTTCACACCAAACTTTGTAAACATGATGCCAACATACTGAAGATGTTAAATTGCGAGCGGATTTGGGATATCTTGAACGGTTGATTTATAGTGATTTTTTGAAATTAGCAGAAAAAACATAACCGTAATATTAAAATGCAGCATCCAAACACTTTAAAAAAAAATTTCATACATAGAACTAGTCATTCTGAGAAATAAATGCCTTGTTCCATCTATATAAAATAATCAACAAAAAATAGAAAATTAAAAAAACTATTAAACATCTGCTCTCACTCTAACTCTCTCACTCTAACTCTGTGTCGGGGGATGGGCTTAAGTCTGTGTATGTGTGTGTGTAAGTGTGACTGAGGTAGTTGAGTGGCTGTGTGTGTGTGTGACAGAGAGACTGAGAGAGACAGAGTGCATTTAAAATGCATTATCCTAACTCTTCACAACTTTTTACATATGAAAAACAAATCATTCTTAGGAAATATGTTTATCATGTTTTCAGAGACCACAGAAACATTTAAAATATCACACTTGTAAACTAGCAGATGAAGACTGTAATACCAAGGATGAACACAAGATGACCTCATAGGATAAGGAATCTTTTTCAGCTCATTCTCAGTGTATCAGAATGACTTACAAGCACTTTGCTTTTAACCCTTTCATTACTGTGACCCTTCAATCCAAAATGGTACAGGGTTACTGCTAATGCATGTGCCCGCTGGGCACCATTTTTCTGATGGCACCAGGGTTGCAGATGCGCTGGTGGCGAGGGCCCACCCATCGCTGCTTGCAGCTATATTTTTATTTATTTTATGTAGTTATAGAATTCTTATGTGGATGAATATTGCTAAATGTACTGAGAACCTAAAAATTAGTTTTTTATTCAATTTTTAAAAAATAGAATATGAATAAATTAAATAAAAAAGTTCTGCGCTGTTTGCTCTTGAAAGCCATCTGAAACCAATCTTTTCACCCAAATTACACCACAACGTCATCAAACGTTTAATTCTTCGCATTTTTTCATAAACCAACAGATATAAATGGCGTTACTAACGGCATTATTTTTTTCAGTAACAAGTAATCAAACAAATAACTGTTTCCCCTGTTACAATGCCATTACCGTTACTGACAATAAAATGTGGTGTTACTTTAATTTTAATTTATTTTAATATTAACATTTTATTTTCAGTTCATCTAAATGGATGCGCAGTGTACCTGTATTTGACAAACCGTAAACTCTAGTTTGATCACACACAACGTCGCTTTGTCTCACATACATGCAAATAAACATACAGAGTGAGAGAGTCTTATATACCATGCAGAATTGACACACTACATGTAAACAATATTCCATGCTGTATTTTCCTATTAAAATACCAGAGTTCCTTTGGAATTCTTCAGCTTTTAAGAACCGTTTTTTCCGGTAGTAGGCGAACGCAGACAGCGTGATTAATATTCATGAACTTAGCAGCTCATTAATCCATAGTGCGTTTTATTTTGCTATTAGTACTAGAATTCGTAGTACCCCATAGTATTCATAGTTTTTCCCTTTTTTATAGAAACACTAAATTACAAACAGTTTCTTAAGCACCACCACCACTCCTAAGTTCAGTCAATATGACAAATATGCATTCATACATGGTTATTCTAAAGTTCTAATTACTAAAGTTTAATGCTAAATTATCATAATGTCATATTATAATGCTTGACTGACTGATGCTAAGTGTACATTCAGATATTTAAAAACTGTGCCGTTAAGCTTTATACATCTGGTGAGTAAACTAAAAATTTCATTAATTTCATTTAAATTTCATTCATTTAACATATTTAATATTGGGGGCATCCAAGTTATTTTGCATATTTGCATATATGCATATATGCAGATTAAGTAAAATAACTGAGCAAAGTGAAGAAATGTAAGCCAAAAAACTTGTTGAGTAATGGGTCTTTGGTAATTATCAGCAAATAATTCATTTATTTAAATTTCCATATTTAATTGCTGACAAGAAATGTAGTATTTCTTGTAAAATGTTTTTTAAGACTGATTAAAGATTAAAGTTCTTTAAATACAGAATTTTCTATTTCTATTCAAAGAATAATGGAAGTCAAATGTATCACGATTTCCACACAAACAAACAATAATCAGAATAATACAAACAAAACAATACAAACAAACAAATATTAATCAATAATAATCAGAAATGTTTCTTGAGCAGCAAATCTTATTAGAATGATTTCTGAAGGATCATGTGACACTGAAGACTGGAATAATGATGCTGAAAATGTGGCTTTGCATCACAGGAATAAATTACATTTGAAATACATTAAAATATAAATCATTTATTTTGTTTTGTAATGACATTATACATCATTGAATATTTTGTAAATGTGTTTATCAAATCAAAGCAGCCTCTATGACCATAAGAGATTTCTCCCTTTGAGGTTTAAGTGACAATCTTTTTATTAATCACACTTCACAGCCAGAAAGATCTCCTGTATATGGCAGTATCATTTTGGTAGTGGAAAGCTCTTGTTTTTGTCTCTCCATAGCCAGAAATCACCAGCATGAATGTGATGTGCTAGTAAATCTGTACAGTGGAGCTGGAGAGGGCAGCATAATTTTAGCAGGTTTATTGTTGTAAAATTGATATTACATTTGACAATTACAAAAACACTGGGATCCAGGTTTCTCTTTTTTGAAACGAGTATGCCATCCAAAGGCATATTGACTGCACCAATTTAACCTTTGTGCATAAAGAAAAGTTACTCTTAAAGAAGTTACTCTGAGGTCCTTAGAGGACAAAAAAAGTCAGTGTCAAAAACTGTCATAACATTTTTGGAGCTTTAGAGCACACAGACTTACTGTATGTTTGGTCTCATTTTAAAGAAGTCCTTTGGCAGATTGTTGTTGGGAAAAAAAGTTTAAAAACTGAAACAAAAAAGTGGGGAAAAAACATGTTGAACTCAAAAACTGATAGAAAACTATGCGAGTGCCGCTCTGAATTGCGAACAGCCCCCGGAGTCACAGCTGGGATCCGTGAACAGTCGCTGGTGGTGCCGCTGGTGTGCGTGCACTCACAGAAACAATGTGTGTGAATTTTAAAGATGTTGTGTGGCACAGCACTGTGTTTCTCGTCCGGTATGTGACTACATTAAGGCTGGAGCAGCCTCTTATTTCAAAGGTGGAACTGTCAAAAATTACTTTTAGGGTGCTTTCACACCTGCCTCATTTAGTTTGGTCGAATCGTACTAGAGTTCGTTTTCCCTCTTGGTGCGGTTCGTTTGGGCAGGTGTGAATGTAGCAATCGCACTCGAGTGCGCACCAAAAGCGGACCAAAAAAGCGTACCGAGACCTCCTTGAAGAGGTGGTCTCGGTACGCTTTCAAACGAACTCTGGAGCGGTTCGTTTGTGGTGAGAACATGATCCGAACTCGAACAGACCCAACTGCAAAAAGTACTGCACCTTTTTGGACTAATCCAGCTGCCGTAATCAGCTGCGCTGTGCATTATGTGATGAGGACAAGTATTTGTTGACAGTTAGCGCTTTAGCAACATAGCCCCATGGCAGCTCGCGGACAAGCTGAGATGGAGTTGTGAGAAGGTGCGGAGCCTCATAGAAATTACAATCATAGAAATTACAGGGAGACAATCAGCCAGCACAGTCGTCTCTCCATACTAAAAAGCTGCGTGTTGTCTGCCGGCTTTTTTTCTCCTCTCTTTGTTTACTTCCGGGAGTTCCATTGGAATTTTCCCGCACGTTAATTCTGACCAATCGAAAAGCAGTTTAGGAAATACGTTCAATGACACATCTGGCCAACGAGTGATGTGGATCTTGTCACATGACTGCATTTTGGTTCGTTTCAACTGGTTCGGACCATCAGTGTGGTGTGAAAAGGACCCAAAACGGGAGAAAAATGCTACAATGTATCATTTGTTGCCCTTGGTCCGGACCAAATGAACCGAACCACAGATGTGAAAGCACCCTTAGAAGAAGCTACACTGGTAGTTTGCTTTTTCCCCCGACAGGGGAAAGGGCCTAGGTTCAAGAGTCATGGTTCGCTACTGTAATTACCTTAGTGCTTTTTGTCAGTAATTTAAAAAGGCATAGCATAGAGTTATATGACTATAACAAGAATGTCCAACCAACCTAAAAAACCTTGATTCAGACAGATCATGCAGACATTACCAATGCTTTTGCAATAATGACAATTAGTGTTATGGCATCCACGGTAAACAAAGTTGTAAAAACCTGTGACTCATCATGTTTGACTTCTGTTTGCATAGTAAATGTCTACAGGGTACAGCTACACAGAGGAATAGCCATTCATCCTACAAACTTACCCAATGTCAATGAGTGGGGCCTTCCCACGACCCCTCTTGTAACACAGGAAGAGTTCTGGGCTCTTGAGGCTGCCATGGTTGAGATTGGCCGGTTGGCCACTGTAGGTGCTCTCAATGCATGTGAAACCTTCAGGCACGGTTTCTCCTGCAGACTTGTTAATGACGGCAAGGTCTGTGATGGGTGCCTTGGGTCCACTGGACTTGGCTTCAGACAGATCCTGCTCTAGTGGTGTGGACTTGTCTGTGAGACCAGCCACAACAAAGTAGTCTGTCACACGGTGACCCTTATCCTCAATCATGGCTGGACGGACCTGTTTGAAGAGAAGGAATTATTAATTTTATTTTTTATAGGTTTCAAACCACATTTATATGCTGATTACATTAGTTACATGTGGCAACGGAATTTTACACTAAATGTATCATTTATGTTTTATAGGATACACATTCATACCAAAGTACTATCAGCTATCAAGAAAGCTGAGAATACATGACACATTTTAAGTCGAGCAGATGCCAACAAATAATAATCAAAACTGTAGCTGATTCACAGCATCCTGGCTGAGGTCATAATGACTGATTGGTCCAGTATGGGGAACACTGACAGCTGAAAAGGCCAGGAGGAGTTTCTTGAAGTGAACTACATAAATGAATGTGCATACCGTGTGTTTTTGTGTTTGCCACAATCTGAATGTGTTCATTTCGATGAAAAAACATTTACAGTACTGACACCAAAGGCACTGAAAAACTGAAAACACAGACTGAGAGAATGAGGCGAAAAGCACAGAGAGCTGCAGAAGCACATGGAATGTACCAAAGTGCCTCCACAGATTAGATTATAGATTATCACCATTGGAAAGTATCTCTATTTCGTGCTCTCTTATATTTAGAAAACGAACCAGCCAACAAGGGAACATATGGATTAATGTGGTTCTGTTCTAATTTTGTCCTGCCATTATGGCTAGGCGATATGGCAAAAATATTTAGCTTAATGCACCAAAACCCGCCCAATTGCTATACAAAACTAGCCCAGTGGCATTTCGAGGGGGTCTCCCATTGAAAATTACGTTCCGGGGGATAAAATACGCATTTTTTTTTTGTTGTTGTTGTTGTTGTTGGGGTTCCCCTGGTAAATTTGCATTTCAGGGGCTAAATAGGATGTTATTGGGGTTGTTTCAACCCACGGACATCAAAAACTACCCACAGCAACAGTGTGAAAGTAGCCCAATTCCACAGGAAAATCGGACTTGGCAACACTGACGCCATGTCGTAATTACCGTAATTCCAAAATGACAACACTTGACATTTTACTCATAGCTTTTGATGTTGTCGGACTCAGAGGTAGTGCCTAAGTAGCGCCAAAATGAACCTGGCGGCGGTCACGTGGCACAGCTGTCACTGGTCCAAATCGTAACTCTCAGAACATTCCGAGTTTACAAGTTGTAAGTACGAGTTCAGGCTCACGTGAGGGCTTTGGCATTGATAATGTTGCCATAGAAACTCAGAATTCAGAGTAGAATGTCACGTGTTGTCATCTCGAAATTAAGACCTGCCGTGAATGCAGCACTAGCCGCCCTAAAAGTGTTGATTTTTCCGGTATTAAATTTGGATCTGCTGATCTAACATCATATTTCTGTTTATGAGTTTATTAAACGCTGCACATTATAACCAATCACACATGATTCTGTTGAGTTTATGAATGTTCAGATAAGTCACTGCTGAAATGCTACACTGATTACAACAGGATTTCTTTTTTTTTGAGAGAGAGAGAGAGAGAGAGAGAGAAAGAGAGAGAAAGAGCTTAAACTCACGATAGACTTAAGTCAATCATGTTCTTTGATAATGTAAATGTAAGTTTTTCATTTCTTTGTATGTGAGTGCTGCTGAAAGCTTCTTCCCAAGCCGGCCTTGCTGGGACATTGGCTGGACTTTTTCTTGTGATGTGTGCGAAGCGATTGGGAGGGATAGTTTGTAGTTTTGGGGTTCCCCTACATAAAGATTGGCGGCCATCAGTAAGTTTGGTAGCTTTCCCAAACACTGTATCCCATGTCTGGTAGTGGGTACGAAGGCCAGCAGTACATTATTTGCTTTTTTGGCTTATTGAATTGTTATTCACCAAGCAGACCTGGTTTGGAGACCTGACTGACTGTTACTGGTCCCCCGGTGCTTGTTGTGTGTTTGTGACTGTGCATAAGTGAGGGTATTGGGGCAGGTCATTATCACCCTCCATGTGCAATTTTTTTATACTGCATATTGACAACAGCTAAGTATTTAGCTAGAGTGGTCTTACTGGCATGGATTGGGCGATTTTGTGCTGTGTCTTTATTGATGAGTATTTAATTGATGCATTTATGGATATTTATGTCTTTGGTGTTTGCTGTGTAATAAAATTCTGTTTAATTGTTGGTCACATGAATAAATTAAACGTGAGTATAGTA
The DNA here is from genome assembly GCA_012976165.1 of Labeo catla. NCBI lineage: Eukaryota > Metazoa > Chordata > Actinopteri > Cypriniformes > Cyprinidae > Labeo > Labeo catla. The sequence continues at coordinate 134,914 of VONZ01001446.1, read as the reverse complement.
ACCTTTGAAACCCACTGCTGAATATTTCCCTGCTCGTTAACTGCTCATTAGTCCTAGTCAATTTGTGGATTGTTACTATTTTCATATATATTATTAATTGAAAAATACATGTGCTGACCATCTTAACCTACTGCTTTGCCCCCATTGAGGTTTTAACATTTGTATCACTGTATAAGAATACTACTTTTAGGCTTACCTTAGAGTTGGCTCACCAGGCAAAACATTAAATTTCAATTAATCAATACAATCGGAAAAAATCGCCCAGCCATACTTGCAATAAACAGAAGCACAATGCAGAAGTCAAGCCCTTTTGATTAGTAGAAGTAAATGGCACAGGATAGTGTACACAATAATGATATATATCACAGTACAGATATTTTTCCTGTAAATACGGTTGGAATGACCCCAAATTTTGACATTGAAATTATCATTGAATTTCACAATTTTTGATACCAATTTCTATATTCTATAGAAAAAACAAATACTAGCACATTAATATAAACAAAAGGTTCTCAAGGTTACAGAAAAAGTCTGTCACAACAGTACCAAATATTCTTTTTCGTGTCTTACTGAGTTTTAATGCTTTAAAATATTGCAAAAGTTAAAAGGACAAGGCTTAAATGTATGAAAAGTATATACTTTCATGGTAATGCAGCACTGCAACATCATGTGAACATAATCGCAAAAAATGTTTGTCAAATTGTCATTGGTTCGCTGTGTCTACCGGTACATTGCTCACCCCTAGTATACATATGTCCGTTTCAGAACTCTATACTTCCTAAATCAATAACAGCTTTTATTGAAATCAAGCTACCAAAATGACTTGTGGTCTACTTCCTCTTTATTACATAACAGAGATGAATATATTAGCTCAAGACTGTCTGCACAGATACTGATCAATCTCTTTGTCTCTTTGGCCCACTAACTGGTGCATGTTAGTGACTATAGAGATACTACAACAGGATCACTTGAAATAAAAATTGATTTAGATGCCTGGTTTGCAAAAGTTCTGCAGCAAAATTGCTTTTTCTTTTTATGCACTGGTAAATCAAGCCAGCAACTGAAGGGTATGCCTTGCACTGTTCCTTTTAATGTCATGAAAAACAATTGTTAAAAGTTGGCATTATATACAGAAAGCAAAAAAAACAAAAAAACATTCAACTTATAATCATTAAAACTATCTATCACTTTCGTTCAGCATCATTTCCAAAATTCATGTGATAATCATTAAAATCTTCTACACTGTATATTAAATGTCACTGTCATTAAATTACATTGTGTCTACACTTTGTTGGTTATGATGAAAGCATTCACGTGATTATGTGAGCTAGCGCCGACCAAACAAGCTAGCATGTTGCAAAAAAAAAAAAAAAACACCTTGTTAATGGAACCTATGATGAAGTAGATGTAAACATAACACTGTATTCCAAATTTCCACACAATTAGTTAAATCACAGAAATTATAATCATAATCATATTTCATAATCATAAACTGTTCCGAATGCATAATAATTATTTCATATGCAACAATGTTACCTAGTCATTTTGCAGTTGGTGTTTATACTGGTGTCTTAAAGAAGACACACCACTTAAACAGAGTTTAAACAAGAGGGTAAAAAACTGAGTGACTGCTTTTGACACAAAAATCTAACTGGACCTCAGGGAATATTTTAAAGATTAAAAAAAAAAAAAAACACTGCTTTGATAATCAACACAGAAGTAAAATGCTCCTTCATTTTGCCTTTAAAGAGTATCACCTCAGAGAGAGACAAAAAGAGAACGTTTTGAAAAAAAGTTACTGCAGTCTTTCAAAGATATCATCTTCGAAATTTTATGTAAAGCCTGAAAATATTTGAATCTAAAAAATTAAGGGCACTGGTTCTCATTTATTAATCGTAGAAACGTAGAAATGAGCACAGATCCGTGCAGACAAATCAACTTTGTGACAGGGTTCACATGTGATTCATAAAACATTCCTATGCCGTCAATCCCATCGTATGAATGATCGTACGCTGATAAATGTGGTGGCTGAAAACAATCGCCATTTAAATATCATGCCCCTAAAAACACTCCAGTTTAGAAGTTTAGCCCCTAGAGAAAAGTAACCTGGCCAAAAACAGGAAGTAATGTCATGAAAGAGAAATTGACCTTACTCCAAAAACACCGGTTACACTTGTAATTGCAAACAGTTACATTAAACAAAAATTAATTGATACGTATATTAACTACCAGTAAATATAACAAAACATTTACAAACATTATAAACACAATATAACCTATTTAGTACCCCTCACTCAACAACAAATCCTTAACATGTACTGGTATTCAGAACAGAACAAGAATGAAAAAGAAGTCGCTATAAGATTATATATTAAACTATAAAATAAATCACAAATTAAGTTATATAGTGGCATTCATTATAAACAGCATTTAAACATCAAGCTAAAATGCATGTATTTAAAAAAGTATTTAAAGTGAAACTGAAACAGCACTGGGCTCAAGAGCCTCATCATATAACAGGAATCCAAATGTTTCCATTTTTGCCAACTGCCATGTAACATTTGGTTGCTAAACTACTACTGATTATGTACTTTGTACTTCACTTGTAGGCTTTGTACGTCACTCATGTTCCAATATATATCACCCTTCACATGTGCAAAAATGTTTGGTGGGGCACTGCATAATGATTTTACAGCAGACCTTTTAAATTGAACAATGTGACTTTTATGTTTCTAAATTAACAAAATGTACGCCAATTTTCTGACGCATGTTAATTTTGTAAATGAGTCCCATTACCTCTCGAAAAAGGTGCAGAAGATCTATGCTGCACTTATGAAACTTTTTTTTGCAAAATTTTATAGAAAATTGTATTATATTTGCATGGGTGCCAGAAAAAAAGCACAGATTAATTCTTGCCATTTATATACTGCTCTTTATTAATCTTTCAACAGAATCAATTCAACTGTTTTTTTAGCAATAAAACCCAACCAAATAAACACCAGTAAATTTGTGCACCATGACAAAAGTATTAATAGTACTTTCTGTACAGTGCCCTCCATTAATTTTGGCAACCTTGATAAATATGAGCAAAGGTGGCTGTGAAAATAAATCTGCATCGTTTATCCTTTTTTTTTTTTACCTGAAAACTGAGTGTTTACTGTTGCCCTTTGCATTGATGATGTACTATTTCCTATTTAATACTGTACAGCTGCCTTGTCACAATTCTGTATTGTTAAAGGCAGTATATAAATAAAGGTGATTTGATTTGATTTGATTTGATCTTTCATTATGAAATAAATGTTGCATGATGAGTGGGGGATGCGAGGCTAACATTTGAGAGCAGTGGCACCAGTGCCACTAAGTTCTACAGATGGTGGCACAAGGAGCAGATTTGGTAGCGCTGGGAGTTTAAAAATAGTATTAAAAATAATGATAATTTAATCATAAAATTACTATTGTTTTCCATTAATAAGTTACTAATAATATTACATGTTCATTTCTTGTTTATTTCATGTTTATACAGATTTGACAGTAAAGCACTAAGCTTGAGTTGGGAAGCATATAAAATGTACTTTTATTAACAACAGCAATGTGCAAAATCTAATTTTTATATTGTATATGTATATGTATGTATATATTCTACTCTTATTCGTACTTTGCACCATTACTGTTCTATAGTATTATATGGAACTGACCAACAACTTTAGTGATTATGTGTGATTTGGTCACAAATTGAAGAAAAGTTTGTGTTTTTAAAGGCACTTTGTGACTTTTCTTACTTTATACATAGTGTTTTTATAATTTCAAAATATAAAGCAAAAAGTGCTTGTCTTTGTTTACCACAAAGTGTTTGTGTAACGGAGGCCAGCGGGTAGGTGCTGTGCAGGTAAACCTCACTCCCCTGATCTCAAGAGGCGCACTAGCGACTGACACTAGTGGCTGCAGACTTCAGCCTCCTTGTTAGTGTGTCCCCGTCTCTCATGCCGGAGCCTGGGGTTTGAGACCCGCTCATCGCAGGTGCGAGTAGGACCCGAACGGGAGTGAGGTTTAGGGGGGGTAAGTGTAATGGACGCCAGCGGGTAGGTGCTATGCAGGTAAAACTCACTCCCCTGATCTCTTTAGTTAATTGGAACCTCTTAATTATTGCTCTCAAGTTGAAAATGGGGATTTTCAATGCTTTAGCTATTTTCTTACAGCCACTATTTTGTGAAGCTCAACAATCTTGTTCTACACATCACAACCATATTCTTTGGTTTTACTCCTTGTGATGGATTTGGCATTTGTGTTCCTCATACTTTATAATCTTAGTCACCCTTGTGTACCAAAAAATGTAAATATGAATGGGAATATACTTCAGAAATATTGTACTCATAAGAATTTCTAGGGGTGCCAATAACTGTGGCCAACAATGGAGAAAAAACATTTATTTCATAATAGGAGTTTTTTTTTAATGTGAGCAGATGCTGCAGCAGTATATTATATGGACGTCAAACACGTGTGTATCATACGCCAAAGTCAATTTCTGCCTATAAATAGCATGCCAAATAGAAACAGAGAATTGTGCTATTGATACTTATTTCCATGAGACCTGGCTCTTTTATCCCATCACCTACTCCGCAAAAACATCTGTGGCGTCCAATCTTTCATTCCTTACATGTATTTAATTAAAAACAACAATAAAACATTCTAAAGGCTGAAGTGGACTCTGACTCATCAACATAAGTTATATTGTTGTCTTTTCTGAGGTAAGTAAGTGACTATTCACAAGCTGTTTTATTCACAGTATAATTCAGTAAATGATTGGAAATAATGTTTATTCTTCCATTCATTATTTGTGCATGCCAGCCACCCAGTAATCACAATAATTTTGTGCTTTGCTGCTTTTAACATAACACAGCTCAGCCTGCAAATTCTGTCAGTTTTATCAAGAAAAACTCATTTTAAAATGCGTTTTTCCTCTAAATATATATAATATAAATGTGAAGAAACATCAGAAGGAATGAAATATATATATATACATATATATATATATATATATATATATATACACACACACACATATATATATATATATATATACACACACATATATATATAAATATATATATACACATACACTGCCTAATTTAATGAAATGAATGTCTCATTGCAATTAGAAAGATTACTGATTCATATGCTGCTTAAACTGAGGCGAATACATCAAACTGTCATGCCACAATAAACAGAGACATATTGTTAGTGCTCCCAATCTGGGCCATTTGCATGCGCAATAGGCTAGAATATACTCTCAAAATATTATCATTTTAATCTCGTAATTGCTACGAATTAAATCTTGTAATTTTGACTTTATTCTCAAAATATTTTAACTTTATTCACAAAACATTTCAACTTTATTCTCAAGACACTGTATACATCAGTACACACCTCGTTTTAATGTAACATTTCAGTAGTGTTTCAATAGTGTTCAGTAGTGTTTACTGAACAAAATGTCGCTCTGCCTTTCAATAAATTGAGTTATGATTAATTATTTACATTTTATTTTAAGCCTCTCAGATTGAGTTCTCTTTCACATCTCTTTGTGCTTTTTACATTCAGGTCTTATGTGTGAACAAACAGTTAAGAAAGAAAATGCAGATGTATAAATATATCATGTATAAATATCTGATTATTCAATTTATTATATACCTGAAAAACTTAAAGCACTGTTTTGTTCATTTGCATATTTGTTCTGTTGTATTTAATTATTATTACTTGTCGTTTGTTTAGCTGTACTTTACTACTTTAGTTTTCTATTCAATCATGTTTATACTTTATATCAGTTAGACCAGTAGTTTTTGCTGTAGTACTGAAATTGGAATGAAGTATGGTAAATTTCACTTCTACCTTAAAAAATAAATAAAACAAGTGAAATACCATTCAACTACTTAAGATTTGGTCAAGCTAAACATTGCATTTAATGTATGTGTGTGTGTTTGTGTGTGTAAGGAAATGTTAAAATCGTAATTAAAGTCGAAATTGCAATATTGATTAAAAATGTGATCCTGTTCTAGTTCCTCTGTCTTTCCACATAATAAGCTAGTGGGCAGGGCAAAAGAAACAATGATGGCACTGATCTGTGCAGGCAGTCTAATGTACTATGTATTTATCGCCATTACATAATAAAAACCAGGAATTAGAATGCAAGTCCTTTAGGCAAAACAATTTCAGTGAAAGCTGTTTTGGAATAATGAGCTAATTTTTGAGTTCTATATCTTTTAACAGTACAGTGACCTCTTATATGTCAAAAAAATCAAGGATCATGATAAATTAGTTTTCAATTCATGACCTCTCTAAGTCTGGCTTTTTACAGTGTCAAGAAAAGAGCTTCCATTTTTCCAGTCCAAAGCTGGAAAATAGTTACTCGTCTAAAAAGAAAAAAGTAAGAAAGAACAAGCCAAAAAGAGAGCTAATTTTTTAACCCAAGACCTGCACATCAAAAAGCGATCTAAACCAACAACAACAGTAGGCACTGCCATGTGCCAAACATAAGTTCAGTCCTGCTCTGACCAGCACTGTACAACAAACATTCACAAACAGAGAAAAAAAACTGTGGAATGCACAAAAAAATTTAATTATAATAGTTCCTTATTACTTTTTCAAACTTTTCGTCGGTAGATGCTATAACAAACCAGAATATAGATAATAACCAAGCTTGAGCCCCCTCTGGCCCCCTAAATTTGGAATCATACAGCACCAAACAATTGCCTGAAAGTGAGTATAATACACAGTTTGTCCTGTTGGTGTAGTGATGAAAAGGTTAATTTACTGTGTTCAAACTTTTAAACTCAGCACAGAAAACAAGAAGACAGCACAGCACATTATTAGCAGGGGTCATTTGTGATTTGTCGATTTGTCTATTTACTAGCCTAATTGTTCCAACACATCCACATATGCAATCATATTCCAAATCAGGTAAACATTATAATGCGGCCAAAGACATATGAGAAATATGATTAGTTTGGCTCTTGAGTCAGTTTCATTGTCAAGTGACACACAACTGTTTATTAGTGAATAGTCAATATTTGAAAGTTTCACATCTCCAGCACATACCAAAGTGATACCTGAAAAGAGATTCAGGTTAAAGAAAATATTTAATTTCAGCCATGTTCACATAGTAAGTAATAATCTATTCAGCTGTCTGGCATTTCTTATTAGATGTATGTTTTCAATAGATATTTCTTAAAGGGGTCATCGGATGCTAAGTTCACTTTTACATGTTGTTTGAACATTAATGTGTGTTGGCAGTGTATGTACAAATCTACCCTATAATGATAAAAATCCATGCAGTGATTTTTATTTAATCTGTAAAAATAATATCCCCTTTTTCAAATCGAGCCATTCTTAGATGCCTGAGGCCACTCCCGCGATAGTTGATTGACATGAGCGTTTTACCTCAGATCAGCTGTAACAGTCCGCCCTCTTTGTTTTGATGCCCGGAGCAGGGATGTAAGTTAGACAAGAATATCTCAGATTGAGCGATTAAGGTGTTGTGTTGCTGGATGTAATAATGATCAACATATATCCGTCTACGTTCGCGCGAATCATTCATGATCCAGCTTCACTTACAACATAAGTGAGTATAAGGGTTTTTTTTTTTATGAATCTTTGCGATCGCTTTCCTAATAATGTTCTAGTTAGCAAGTTTAGCAGCTAAACGCGGCTAAATGCAGATAAAGTAAACAAGTAAACAGGCTCGTCTCTCCACAGAGAGAAGAGAGGGGCGGGGAGAGCAGAGCTCTTTGCATTTAAAGCAGCCTCGACCAGAATGAGATGATTTTTGCAGAGCTGATTTTGACAAGGTAAAAAGGGTGTTGTTTTACACAACCATTGAGAATTTTTAACCAAAGTATATTATAGACTTTTCATTAAGACCCTAAAGAATCACATCAACTTGTGGAAAATGGGCATCCGATGACCTCTTTAATATTTAAATATATAAAACAATCATTGCAAACTTTGCAACAAGTCTGCTATCAGACAATAGATGTATTAGTTACAGCATGTAAAAAAATTGTTTAGATTTGCTTTTATACAGTTATGGTCACAAGTTTACATACACCTTGCAGAATCTCCACAATGTTGATCATTTAAAAAGAATCATAAAAAATTGCATCTCATGTTTTTACTTAGTACTGCCCTGATCAAGCTATTTCACATAACAGATGCTAGTTCACAACACAAATTTATAGCTGAATTCAGTCCACCATGTTTCTATCTTCAGCATCAGTGAATGTACCAAATGTACCAAACTGTGAGAAACTTGAAATGTTACACCCCTAACAGCAAAGTGGTAAAAACACCCAGAACAAGAATTGAATTCATATCACTAAAAATTCAGTATTGTGTACAATAAAAATGTTTCTAATTTTTAATTATTTAAAAATGGAATTATGAGTGTATAAAATTATTACACAGAAAAAGACAAGATGGTACACAAACTTGAAAGTTTAGGAAGCACTGCTCTAGGGGTTTACCAAATCCATCATCTCCAATCCAAGAACAACTTAAGGTCACTTCACTAATGAGATGGCACTTACCTGCCATGTAGCAGTAGCTTACTGAGCACTAATTACATGTTTAGCCTAACCTGATTATCCTGAGTTTAAAAGCATTGCGTCAGGACACAACTATTATAGAAAAATATTTATAAAGTGAAACCTACTAGCCTAACATATATAAAGTTCAAACATTATTTGTTTGTTAAAAAATTCTGCGCTTATGGAATAAAAGTGATATTATGTTTCTTTGGTTACAGCTAGGGCTGGGCGATATGGTAAAAAAAAAAAAATTACAATAATTTTCCAAACCAAAACAAAACCAAAGTAAAAGTTATAGAAACCAGACCATTAATTTTCCTTAACAAAATAAATAGAAAAATAGAAAAATTAATACCTGCATGTTCTAATGAGTGACAAGAATGTTTTGGTTGTCTTATAATGATAGTAATAATAATAATAATATCACTTTTTTTGTCTCTTAGAAATGCACATTTGATAGTAGCTTGAGGATGCAGAGGTACATTTTTGTTCATTACCAATCAGCAACATCTGTAAATTGTAGCAACCTCAGTTTTATATGGTTAAATTTATTCTGACCCAGTTTTTTTTTAATTAAGCATTGGTCTCACATAGTAGCAAGCATACATTTTAAATCATGATAAACACAGTTAAAACCACACATACCTCAATACCATGGTAAAAATATAACTACATGGTTTTATAGGTAGCCCATTTGAAAACATTCTAAAAACATTCAGTATAAATGCACACATACTATAGCTTAATCACAAATACATACATACTATAATTATATACCATTACTCCTGTGAATATCCCACATTGCTGCCACAATACCATGCAGTGAGTGTTACTACAGTAAATCCATGGCAAATGATGGCGATGTGTAGATTGAAAAGCCTTCTGACTGTCTCCTTGCACACAGCTTTAAACTTGTTTGAATCACAGAGTTATTTGTGTTCATTATTGAATTCAAGTGTTTCACACTGGATCTCACAGCGCTGTTTAGTGCTCGCGTTACGGAGCCTGCACTCAAGGAAGCAACGCGGTAGTGAGGCGTATGCGGTGCGACGCGCTCGGTTTTTCCTGGTGCGTCCGCGCCACATAGAGATAATAAATGCACCTTTTCTAGTGAGCTCACGCAGCACGGCAGTTTGAACTTTGGTCCAAGCGTATAAATGGTCTATGTGGCACGATTCAAATGAGTCGCGCTGTTTAGTTCCACTTTTGGCACATAAAAATTATTCATATCGTTTTATCGAGGGAAATTATATTGCGACAATTATCATTATCGAATCATCACCCAGCCCTAGTTATAGCTGTTTATGAACGCTACTTTAAATGCATTATACAGAGGCAAATGTAAAGAAAACACCAAGTAAACTTTTCTTGAAACAAATCAGTTCCCCTCAGAGATACATTCATATAAACCCCCGTTTCAATATTTAGGATAATATTTCCAATATTCTGCGGATTGTGAACCGTGATCTTGCTCTGCCTGCTACAGTATTTTTTTTCTCTTTGCGTTCGTCTTCAGTGTCTCTGGCCTCTGCTAACGGATTTTTAAAGAGTTCATAATATTTCCACACATGACATTTGGAAAAATGATTGCTTGCAGTTCGTGTGCACGTCTGGAACAGAGATCGACTGAAATGTGTCCGGTCGATCAGTGCATCTTTACTCCACTGTAAAGATTAAATATAGATTATTCATTGTTAAAGCTACAAAGTTAATCCTCAAGACGAGTATTTTGACATACTTTTGTAGGCTATCTGTCCGTCAGAATGCGTCTCGCTGTGATCGCTTGAAATTATACACCACTACCGAATTTTGCTACTAATTTATAGTGTTCTTTGTCTGTTTGATTACGTCATTAATTGATATTTACCATACATCTCTGCCATATGTACATCAACTTGACATAGTCACCACTAGTAAGCTACTACTAAATATATTGTAAAAACTTTAATTTGCTGTAAAGTTGCTTTGCAACGATATGTATAGTGAAAAGCGCTATACAAATAAATTTGAATTGAATTGAAATGTTAAATGAAAAAGGCTTAAAAAGATGCGCAAATGATAATTTGCCAGTGACAAATCAGGAAAATTCACTTCTCTGTGGTTAGATCAGTGCATTCAATACTGTCTTTGACCTTCATTACGTGTAAAGGTATATACTGTGTTGTAAATAAAATACAAATAATCAAAAACTCCATAATTTTAATCTTCTCACATTATTTCTTACCTGACAGTCAGTCTCATTGATGGGGAGGGCTCTTTGTCTCTCAGGTGTGAATCACTAAATATTCATGGCCACTGTCACTCCCTCGCATACAGCCTTTCTAACACAAAACGTGTTACAAATTTTAAATATATATTGTTTTCTGTGAACGAGTGAACAGGGTGATTTTCACAACATTTTGTAGAACATTTTGTAAAACTCTAGCCTACCGCATCCAGTTCTCAAAAGTCTTGTGAACAAATTTCCTGTTTCATGGCCTTTTTTCAGTTTTTCACTAACCATGCATAAACATTGATTTCTCAAAAATACAAACATGTACATTCATGTTGCTTACACATTATATAGATTTTGCACTATTCAAATATATCCAAGGAACGCAGAACTTCTTACAAGTTTTTAAAACAATAATTCACAGGACTTTTTTAGTTTAATCATACACACTAAACTTTTGCACTGTCTGCATTCACTTTAACTGATCTGATTAAATCGAACTGTGTACCGTGATAGCAAAGTGTTAATGAATGGGATTGCCATTTGTGCATTAGTTCTGCTCAATGTTAAAAGACCCAGGTGACAGTGGCTTCTCCTTAGTCATAAAGACTTTGTTTTAGGCAAGAACGCTAAAATAATGAATTATTCCAAATAAACTCTGTAATTTTGACAAAGAAAAAAGAAGCAAGACTTACTTTCTATCCACATGTATGTGAGAAAAAAAAAAACAGAGAGCATAATCTCAGCAAATGGAAGGTGAGTTGGATGCCTACACAGTTTATGGTGCATGAGAACTGTGGATTCACTGATATCAATTGCAATAGTGTGTTGTAAAAAGAGGGAAAATACAAAAGTTAACATTGTTTAGTTGCTTAGTGCAAAATGTAGTTGTATACACAAGTGATTCACTTGCAATGAACTGGGATGAAACCGGGGGGAAATAATTAAACCTAGAGCTCTCAGCGTTCTTATCACTATTCAGTCTGACACAGTAGGCCGTTCACTGTTACCACAGCAACAGCTCCAACCTTACTGTACTCTGACATGGAAATGTTTTGTTTCTCTTTTGTTTCTGCCTCTCCTTGAGGCCTACACGATCTAATATAGTGATTTATATGTGTGACCTTAAACAAACCCAATACATTTTTTTTTATTTATCTCACATTTATACTATATGGTTTGCAGACGACTATATTGTATTATTTGCAAAGTTATTAAAAAAGGAAGTAAAGACTGTATCCAACAGTGCACTCAGTAATTTGGTAACTGGAAATCATAGTTTCTCAAATACGGCCCAGATAATGCTACATTTACAAACTGTAAACAGTAAATATGGCATGAATATGGTAACTAGCTGAATATTACACAACAGGTTGAAATCTAGGATTTAGGAATCTTGTCCACATTTAACTCAATGGCTTGGATCTTTCTCACTGACTGACCATCACACATAATACTCATGTATGTCAATGACCTGAATGTAAAACAATATTAAATATGTGTTATGAGTTTGTCACACCACAGGAAAATGTGTGATTAACCACCTAGCCAAATTTAAGTGATAATAAAAAAGTAAATAAAGTAAATAAAATCTTGAAAATTCTAAGCATTATAATATTAATCATGATTAATCGCATACAAAATAAAAGTTTGAGTTGCCTAATATATGTGTGTGTACTGTGTGTAATTATTATATATATATAAATACAAACAATTAATGTATATATTTAGGAAATATTTACAAGTATATGTATTTATCATAATTTTTATATAATTTATATTATATATATATAAATAAAAAATATTTTGTACATAATATATTTCTCTTAAATATATACATTAATTTGTGTGTATTTATATATACATAATAATTACACACTAGGGACATATTTTATTTCAAACGGTTCGATACTATCATTTTGATCAATTCTGTATTTTATACACTGCTGTTTCGAAGTTTACCTGTAGGCATCAGTGCTTCATAAATTGCTGCAAAATGTGTAACTGTGACAACAGAACAACGCGATGAATCATCAAACAGATGTAATTCCATCAACGCACTCAAAACTAGTAAAATAAAGACAACAGCAGAAGTGAAATATGGCATTATATAATATATAACATTATATATGGCGCATACCTAAGATTGAAACAGAGTAAAACACGAAAGCTCAAATGTGCATGTGTGACACAATAGAACAAGTTTAGCTTTGATCACATAATATTTGCACTTGCATTTCAAACAATCAAATATTAATTGAATTTGAATGAAGTTGTGCTATATTAATTTTAGTATCAATAGTATGAAGGGAATCTTTCTGCCATGCCGAGAAAGCGAGAGAGATTTATATTTAATGCTTTTTCTTTGGCAATCTTAAGTCTGAAATCTGAAAACAATCAGAGAGAGAGAGAGATAATAACATGATTCTGAATACTTCCACTGTTAGGAAAACACTTTACAGTACAACAACCTTTTTTAAAATCATTAGGTAAGCTGACACAACTTACAGTATTACAGCACTAATTAATGTAAGTCAATAATTAGTTATAAATGATAAATGAACTAATAGTTTAGTATGTTAACATTACTTACTAAATTGTTTTCATATCATTTATCATTTAAGGCTGGTTATTCATCACCTATGGTATCGATTTAGTATTGATACCGAGGTGTCACATTCTGGTATCGTACCAAAGCCACAATTATGGTATTGAGCCATCTCTATTGCATACAGCACACACACACACATCTATTAGGCAAGCTCAAACTTTTATTTTGTATGTGATTAATCTTGATAAATCGTTTGACAGCCCTAGTGCCAAGAAGGCTGCACTGTCTGTTCATTCACATGCACAAACTGATTTGCAGCTGCCTACAGCGAAGGCTTTACCGAATACCTCCATTGTTCAAAGCATTCGGCACTGTCATCTGTGAGTGACGTCGCCTCCCAATACAAACACGCCCCATAGTATAGTCCCGCCCCTTACAATACTTGACAGCTTTCTGTGTAGACATCAGAAATTCAAATGCAAAAGGAATTGTGATTCCATTTGAAATTTGGCAGTCACAGTATGTTCGCAAAAGCAAAAACACAAGCGATAATGCTGTTTCCTCCATTGAGTGTTCTCCTGTTGTTATCCTGTTGTTATTTCACAGATAATCTACTGCACAAGAACTGTTCCTTATCTGTCATTCACTCCAATGTTGTGTCGAGTGTATGACACTAGGGGTGTACACCTCTGATAAATTTGAGGGGATGAGAGATGAATCCGGCCCCGTTCCAACCGTCTGTCAACCGGCAGACAGTCATTACTTGGTCATTAAGAACATTCCTCCTCTTGGTTATCTTACAGCACTATGGCCCTCCATGAGACGGCTAGATGCTGAGTCTGCAGACCAGGATGTGTTGGGCACTCACCTGGTGTCTCCACATATTGGCAAAGGCCATGTTCCTTGGGGCTTTCATCTCACCTTTCACTCTATTCAGCCACGACATCCCCACTCCAGGTACGTCGGGTGTAGTTTCTCTGAGACTGCTAGCAGAGTCCCGAGATGATTGGGGCCCAATCCCTCCCGCTGGCTTCTCAGGACTACCCGACTCAGCTACGCGACTCAGGTTGCGAGACGTCCACCAAGGTCTATGGCATTCTCTTACAAAGTCGGCTCAGGGCGAGAATGCTGTGGTCCTTCAAGCAGAAATCGCAACCCTCCTGGGAAAAGGTGCTATAGAGCCTATCCCCTCAGCCCAGATGAAGAAGGTGTTTGTTAGCCCCTACTTCATTGTACCCAAGAAAGGTAGTGGACACCAATCTTAGATCTGAGTTTTTTTTTAATCGACCCTTCACAAGCTCCAGTTCAAAATATTAACCCTTAAAACACATTTTTCCATGTGTCCGGGTTAGCGTTGTCAAAAGGTACCGGATTGAACACTATAGCGCATGAACACTATGGCCAATCAACGATGTTTAAAAACCGGCTCAACAGCGCTCAAATGTGAGCGGGAAATGGATGTTTTTAAAATTTCAGTACTGAAAGTACCGAACCCAGTAACTCTAGTCAGGGTTCAAAATTGGTTTGTGGCATTAGACCTGAAGGACGCATACTGTCATGTCTTGGTCCTTCTCAAGACTCCGTCTTCAAGGTTGGGCTCATCAGTACAAGGTTCTCTCTGTGGCCTATCCCTGGCTGCCCTTGCCCCTCTTAGGGAAGTGGGCATATGCATTCTCAATAATCTCGGTGACTGGCTGGTCCTAGCACACTCACAAGGCACTCTCAGGGATGTGGTTCTCAACAACCTCGCTCAATTTGGACTTGGTCGTCTGGAAAAAGATTAAACTCTCCTCAGTACAGGGTTTCTCTTTTCTCTGTGCAAAACTGGACTTGGTCACCATGACTTCATGTCTTTCTTAAGATTGTGCATAGTCAGTGCTGAAGTGCGTGAGAACACTCAGATTCAGTTCAGCGGCCATCCTGATATATTCCAAAGGCTCCTGGGGCATATGGCATCCTCAGCCGCGGTCACACTCCTGGACCTAATGCATATGAAACCGCTGTAGCACTGACTTCATACCGAGTCCCGAGATGGGCATGGCGCCCATGTACACATCATGTGTACATCACACTTTTGTGTTGCAAACCTTCAGCCCTTGGGGACACATTTTTGTTTCTACTGGCAAGGGTACCCTTGGAACAAGTGTCTAGACACACTGTTGTCAACAGTTGCTTCCAAGTCAAGCTGGGGCGCTGTGTGCAACGGCATGCAGCCTAAAAGTAAACTTTGGTGCAGAATCTTTTATTCTTTAAAACCACCAATAAACGCTGCTTAGAAGCTTCTGTCACCTCTTCTGCATTCTTGGCCCATTCCTCGTCTGAATAAGCTTTCAGATCACTGGTAATCTTCGGTTTTCACATTGCCACTACTTTCTTCAAATTCAACCAAATATTTTCAATGAGAATTAAATCTGGAGACTGAACAGGCCGCTCAAGAACAATGTATGACTGTTCCCTGAACCAAGCTTAAGTAGATTTGGATGTATACTTGATTGTCCTGCAGGAAAGTCCATTGATCATTAGCTTCAGTCTTTGCACCAAAGGCATTACAATTCTTGCCAAAATGGCCTGATACTTCAAAGAATCCATGATATCCTTCATATGGTCATGTTTTCCACTTCCTGCAACAGTAAAATAACCCCATAACAGGACTGGCCCACCTCCATGTTTGACGATGGAGGTGGTGTTCTTTTGCTTATAAGCTTTGCCTTTTTTTGCACCAAACATACCGCTGATCCACAGGCCCAAAAAGTTCCAATTAGGTCACATCACTCCATAAAATATTTTCCAGACCTCCACAGGTCTATCCAAACTAATTTTAGTATGTTCAAATCTGCCTTTTTGTTCTTCTTGGTCAAGAGTGGTATTTTGCAAGATGCCTCAACATGTAGGCCATACTTGTCTTGTGTTCATCCTATACTCTGCATTGAAATGTTGTTCCTCCTTTCGTCGGGTCATCTGGCAAGTATTTGGCTGTAGATTGCAGGTTTTTCTTAGTTACTCTGAGCAAACATTTTATGATATTGTGTTTTTTTGTTCAACACTCTCAAAGGTTTTCTGGTACAACACACTTTAAACTAAAGAATAATGCTGCTATGCGTCTAGGAAACTTCAATGTCTTGGAAATTTTCATGCAGCCTTGGACTTTTTAGTATAATAAAACTATTTATTCTCTATAGCTTTTGTGAGAGTTCTGTTGTACCATATTTGCACTCACAGACTAAATACGTCATCGGATACCCATTTTCCACAAGTTGATATGATTCTTTATAGGGTCTTAATGAAAAGTCTCTAATTTACTTTGATTAAAAATTCTCAATGGTTTTGTAAAACAACACCCTTTTTACCCTGTCAAAATGAGCTCAGCAAAAATCATCTCATTCTAAGGGGTTGTTACCTTAAATGCAAATGAGCTCTGCTCACCCCGTCCCTCTCTTCTCGCTATGGAATGACGATCTTGTTTACTTTAGGCGCATTTAGCCGCGTTTAGCCGCTAAACTTCGTAACTACCACGCTATAAGGAAAGGCGATCGCAAAGATTCATAAAAAAAACGCTTATACTCACTTCTGCTGTAAGTGAAGCTGGATCATAAATGATTCGCGCAAACATAGACGGATATATGCAGATCGGGAGGCGCATTCCATTCACAAACAAATGTAATCCACTGTATCTTCAGCTGCTCAGATGTCGGGAGTAAATGATGACCACTATGTTCATTATTACATCCAGCAACACAACACCTCAATCGGAGATGTTCTTGTCTAACTTACATCCCTGCTTCAGCATCGAAACAAGGAAAGTTACTGGACTGTGACAGCTGGTCTGAGGTAAGAGCTCATGTCAATCAACTATCGTGGGAGCGGCCTCTGTCGGTGTGTATTATTTTTACAGATTAATTAAAAACCACTGCATGGATTTTTATCATTATAGGGTAGATTTGTACATACACTGCCAACACACATTAATGTTCAAACAACATGAAAAAGTGAACTTACCATCCGATGACCCCTTTAAGACAATTTTGTTCCCTTCCATAAAAATAAGTGACTTTAAACAGCAATGCTGAATAGGGGTTGAATAATTGTTATAATTGTTATAATTATTATGAAAAAGTCCTATAACTCAAAAACATTACATTATATATTAACATTTTAACTTTTAATATGTCAGTAAAGTGTTGTAGGTGCAATTTTTATAAAGGCCTGGATCTTCAGAAAAGCTTGTATTTGTAAAGTTTTGCAGTCACTGGGGTTTGAATAATTTCGATTGCAACTGTAAAAAAAAAAAAATAAATAAACTTGAATACTTATTTTTTTACGTCAACTAAATGCCATAGAGAAGGTGTTTAAAAACACATTACCTGAAAACATTTGAATACACTTAATAAGAGTTTTAACTGTAATCAAATAGAACATTTTTGTAGTTTTTTTAGTATTTTACTTTTTTAGTTTTTGTGTCTTAGTAGTTTATGTAGTTAAGTTCATCACAAAAATAAAGGCAATCAGTTACCTCACTGTGGTTTACACTGGAAGCAAAAAAAGAATATTGTAACATTTACATTTTTTTTTTCTGGCTGGGATGTTTCCATTGGCAGGTGGAAATTCTGAAGCATTTTCACCCTTAATTGTTCCACATTACCTAATCTTTTCTTCCTTTTACATGCAGTGGACAGCCAAAAAAACACAAAGGTCATATTTCCTGGTAACGACACCAACCACAACTTGATTCAAGAACTTTTGTACAAATTCAATACCCTCCAAGCAAATGACAGAGCTAAAAAAAAAATAGACTTAATTTCAAAATCCAGTACTACCATACAGTTTCAGGCAGCTATTGTTTTGTTTGTTTAGCTTCACCTAAAGCTTTATAAATCTAGCTTCCTCTAAAAATTCTTACATTTAAATAAGATATATCAAGTAATGTCAGCAACACCGGTGTTAAAAAGCCTGCATAGAATCTTTTCAATAAAAACAAAACAAATAAAACTTGTCAACAATCACGTTTGAATGCAAAAATAAGATTTGAAAGCTGCAGTGAAGGGCAAGATTTTTGTGAAAAAAGGAAAATTTCAGTAACATTTTTCTGAATCACTGAAGTAAAATAATGGAAACTGGGGGGAAAAAATATTTTATGAAATGAATGTTTTTCTCTAGTTCACGCTGGCCACAATTATTGAGACCTAAATACTGCAATTCCTTTCCCAACATGACAGCTCTGAGTTTTCTCCTATAATCCCTGATGAGTTTGAAGAACACTTGACAAGAGATCAGAGTCAATTCCTTCATACAGAATCTCTCCAGATCCTTCAGATTCCTAGCTCCATGTTGGTGCTTCCTCTCTTAAGTTCACCCCATTCATTTTCTATAGGGTCCAGTGAACTGGGACGGCAGAAGCTTAATTTTGGATCATTGTCCTGATGGAAGATCCAACCACGGCCAAAATTTCTAACAGAGGTAATCAGATTTAAATGTTTTATCTGTTGGTATTTGATAGAATCTATGATGTCATGTTTCTAATCAAGATGTCCAGGAGCTCCAGTAGAAAAAGTTGTAGCAGGCCTACAACATTAAAGATGCAGCAATTACATTTAACAGTGACCATGGGGTACATATATATATATATATATATACACACACACACAGACACACACACATATACACACTACCAGTCAAAAGTTTTGAACAATTTTTGAACGAGTTTTAATGTTTTTTTAAACTAATTCTCTTCCACTCACCAAGCCTGCATTTACTTAATCCAAAATACAACAAAAGCAGTAGTATTGTAAATATACAGTCACATGGTACAGCTGTCACTGATCCAAGTCGTAAGTCTCAGAACATTCAGAGTTTACAAGTTGTAATTACAAGTGCAAGAGCATGTGATGGCTTTGCCGTTGATAATTTTGCCATAGAAACACATAATTCAGCTCATGTAGAATGTCGCATGTTGTCATCTCGGAATTACGACATGGCGTGAACGCAGACAGTATATATATATATATATATATATATATATTCACTAATATACATATAGTGATGATAAAGTGATGATAAAGACATTTATAATGTTACAAAAGATTTCTATTTCAGATTCTATTCATCAAAGAAATACTCAGCTGTTTTCAACATAATAATAATAATAATAATAATTAAATAAATGTTTTTTGAGCAGCAAATAAGAATATTAAAATGATTTCTGAAGGATCATGTGACTGGAGTAATGACGCTATAAATTCAGCTTTGAAATTACAGGAATAAATTACATTTTAAAATATATTCATAAGTAAATCAATAACTTCTATAGCTTTCAGGATTCATCTATATTTATACCCTAACTGTCTTGAGCCGGAATACAGGGAGTTCAGGGAGAGTAAGACAAGACAACCATTTGAGATTAAAAAGTATTTAAATTGCATTTTTTAAATGAAAATACCCGATCATTTTGCTAGATAAGACCCTTTTTTCTCAGCTGGGATCATTTACAATCGCATTTGGGATCGTTTGAAGCCGCATTTAAACTGCATTTTAGAAGTACAAAATCAGGGCACCATACCAGTCCATTATATGGAGAAAAATGCTGAAATGTTTTCCTCAAAAAGCATAATTTCTTGAAGAAAGAAAGACATGAACATCTTGGATGACAAGGGGGTGAGTACATTATGTGTGAATCTTTGTTTTGGAAGTGGACTTCTCCTTTAATTTTGAATTTAGTCTTTGATAACTTAGCTAAATATGACATTGATGATTATGGGTTGATGTGAAGATAGACGTTATTTTTTAAAGTCTAAAGAATGTTAAGATTGATAGCGCTTAATTATACTGTAATGTTAAATGGTTATAGTTAATGGTTAAATATTAGAGGGGGAAACTATTTTATAGAGACATCAGTAGTATTGGTATCAGTGATACTGGCCTTCAGTCATAACAAAGATGCCATTAAACAAATATTAAAAATATACTGTCTTTATGTTGTCTGTATATTAATTTGGCTGGACAATTTCATGCTCCTAATAAAAAAAAAAAAATGTAAAAATGAATATATACTTTCAGAGAATTTCTAGGGGTGCCAATAATTGTGGCCAACACGCATTGGAGAAAAACATTTATTTCATAATGTGAGTTTCCCCCCAATTTGAATTGTTTTACTTCAATGAAAGGTTAGAATTTTGTGATTATTATTATTTTTTTTTTTTTAATGAAAGACAATGCAGATTTATTTTCACAGCCGCCTTTGCTCATATTTACCAAGGGTGCCAATATTAGTGGAGGGCACTGTATGTACCCTGTTACAGGTCTGTGATCACACCCACAGTAACTCCTCCCAGCACAAAAGGACTGAGCGCTTTGTGCTGGAGAGACGCTTCTCTGGCTGCAGGACAGAGGCGGAGGGGTGGACAGAAGCCTGGTACCTTTGTGTCATGCACAGCCTTTCACTTGCTTGAGCCAAGAATAGGCCCCAGAATAAAACAGCTTGATTCAGAATAGCTAGGCCAGAGGGGAAAGGCACAAAAAACAACGCACAATGCAGCAGCACTACAACCATTAGCAGCAGTAATGAGGATGTGTCATTGATTGAATGTACAAACTTGAGAAAGAAAACACAAAAGAAAGCAGAAGACAATTTAGAAAAGTGCTGCAATAAATTTGTATAAATAAAGTCTTATGAGACTGAGAGGAGCCAAAAAACATATTAATAATAATTATAAAGTGAAACACAAATTTAAAAATGTAAATAAATAAAAAAAACATATAAAAATAATAAAACTTTAAGCACGTCACACACAGATAACACCGTAAATTTCAGTACTGCCGGGTAAACGCTGAATATAAGAAGTCATGGTATGTAATTACAAACTATTTTTTTACACTTTCTGACTAACAGGTGGTGTGTTGTGGCAAAGACAGATTTAGAGTTTCATATGAATAAAATAAAGCGCTGCTAAAATACAGCCTCAGATACATTTTGGTATCTCGCCATGATATCTGTTGATGGACAGTACAAGAACGATCCGCAATATTAAAAGGTTTTCATAACTTTTGTAAGAAGATAATCCAAAGCAAACTGGGTGAAAATTGAATAACATCGTATAAGGAGTTTAAAAAAGTATGTTGTCAATTAATCATCTGCCTAATATAAAAAATTTATGACAGCATGCCTTGCCGCTAAAGTGACATGCCGATAAGTGAACTTTTGTCTGTACAGTCTCAGTGATCTTAGCGAAAAAAAAGTCTAGAGCCATTTCTCAATATGCGTTCTTGTCTGTACTTGTGTTCTTGTGGACCTGTGAAACGTCATCAGTCGCTGCCCAAGTACTGTTCCAATTTGAAGTTCACATCTAGCCTAGTGTTGGGCGATATGCTCAATTTTCGCCAATACACGATATTATCGTGCTAATTGTTTACTTACTTAGTTTCACTGCCCGAAAATAAACCAGCTCCAGGATCAGGAGAAAAGTAGCCTAATGTTTTTAACTCTTTCACCGCCAAATACATAGAATATGTATTTATGTGTGTGTGTGTCTGTTGAATGCAATTTCAATTATTTATATAATTATTCACAGGTGAAAGAATATGACATCTGAATGTATTTTGCTTGAAAATGCACTGCTTTGATAAAAATGCATTTTTCTCCAAAATGTTGTATTTCTGATAAAATCTATCTGCATTCAAAGGATGATAAAACATAAACACATAAAGATAGAATAAAATATTTAAAAAAAATTGTTTGTTTAATAGCAGAGGCTCTGATCTTTATTTTGATATATAATGTTCATACATTCATAGTAGAAAATATTCTGAGGGCCGTCAAATTTAGGTGAAAATCACCAAAAATGCTGGCGGTGGCTGGCAACTTAAAAAACGCTGGTGGGGAAAGAGTTAATAGGCATTATTCAAATATTCGTTCATTGGGTTTGCATTTCATTTACAATTTTGAGATTTGAATATCAGTGGTATTTGACTTTTTTTTTTTTTTTGAACACCTGGCACCTCCCCCACAAAACGGTTCTCATTTGCACTTGAATATGAATCTCTATGAACGTCATGATTCAGTTCATCTGGAAGAGAAGACCAAAATGCCGAAGACCTCAGTTGTGTGGGAATAATTTAAATTGAGTGAGTAGCCAAACACCTCCTTTGCATTCCAGCCACTTCAACTCCATCAAAACGCATTTTCTCAAAAGCTGGCTATGTTGTAATTAAACCCGAAGTTCACTTTTACCTGAAAATGTGGACAAACTCATCTTCCTACAAAAGAGTGTAGGTAGACCAAGTAGGTAGCGATACTGCACTCCCTTGGGTCCGTAGCAACACAGCAGCCATGCGTTAAGTTGATTGGATGAACGGCTCTCGAGATAAAAAAAAATCCAAACTGACAGAGATTCCTGCTTTTAATAGAGAGAATATGTTCAGCCCCTTCCTTCCAAAGCTTGATCACTGATTACTTTCATTTAAAATAGTGGAACATTTTGTTTTTGTTGAGTGCCTATGCACCTCCCTGGCTAATCTTAGTAATACTGTAATTACTATTTATTATTATTATTATTATTATTAATGATTAATTATTATTACTATTATTATTATTATTATTATTATTATTATAGAAATACAGTGCTCTTTTTCAATTTTCAAGACGTTCCTTCCCATCTATGGCAGCTTAAGTGGCCTCTTAACAAACCCTCAGAAGTCTGTTG
This sequence comes from Labeo catla, assembly GCA_012976165.1. Taxonomy (NCBI): domain Eukaryota; kingdom Metazoa; phylum Chordata; class Actinopteri; order Cypriniformes; family Cyprinidae; genus Labeo; species Labeo catla. The sequence goes on along the minus strand of VONZ01001446.1, from coordinate 111,883 downwards.
ACTAGTGTAAGTGTAGTGATCTCACCCCACTTCAAATGACACAAGGAAAGTCTCATGATCAGCTGGATATGACTGTCGTCTGTCTGCCACTGTTCACATCATCTCTGCTGGCAGAGTAAAACAATCAAAAACCCCAGCCACTGAAGAGTATAATAAACAGCTTACGGCCTGCAGGAAAATATTGCTCCTTTTAGTATCACGAAAAAAATGTTTTCTTTTTCTTTTTTTTTAATTGTGAAAGTGATCAAAACACTCTCTTTAGAATCACTGTAAATGTCAATCAATGCAGTTCGTCTGAGCTCTTCTCTCCAAAACTTCCATTATAATCACTGAAACAGTCTACATGGTGAATGTGGGTCATTCTGTGTCAACTCAAATTCTGTGTCGGCTCAGTTTTTTAGATCATTTTTAGATTTATTCTGGTAAAAAAAAAAAGAAATACATAAATGAAGAAGAAAGCCAAAATATTAAATGAGTAATCCACTATTTTGTAGGGGTCAAAATGTAAATTCTCACCTGAGAATTGGAGCAATCTTTTATATTTTAGTTCTTAACCCTCTGGGAATGAAGACCACACTGGTGCAGTCTGTCACATTTCTTCTTGATGACCACAAAAAGAATTAAAAATACTCAAAAAAATATTCTTATACAGATCTTATACAGATAAGATAAGGTATCGTTTGAAACTGCAAAGGGTCTACTTTTATTTATGTATAGTCATAACAACAACAACTGTGCTTTTGTAAAATAAAGAAACAGGGTGCACTCTCTGCTATCTCTGTCTCCGTCAACTTTCTTCACAGACATGGAAATAAAACACCTCACAGTTGCCTCACATGATAAATATAACTATAAAAATCTTGAAGTGTCTACTTTTAAATTAAGCATGTTGAAAACAAATATTCTCTGATAAAGTAATCCATATGAATAACCAATGAAAGGTCCAGTCTTTCCCGTCTGCACTCATTATCTGTAATGGGATCGCACCCATGAGCCCAGTGCGTTTTTTAAATGATAATCTTTCACGTGCACTATTCACGTCATGAACATGTGAATGCCCAAATCACCTCCGTAAACAAAGCATGGATTCTTCAAGTTCATCTCGGCTACTTTTTGTTTCTGGAAGAAAACACGCTGTGAGGAATAAGCCAGAATTTACCTCAGAATAAGAACGTGATGCGACGCACGGCTTGAGCCATCAGAGGAGATCATTTCTGATGAGTGTTGATTTGGGGGGTTATATGAATGTGTTTTTGAGGGGAACTTGTCTCTGAATAATGCTTAGTAAAGCAGTGTTTAAGCATAGCGCTTCTTTGTGTACAGCGGTAACCATGGAAATGCTATATTGCCACTGTGGTAGTTTTGCTTAAGGTTATCATACCGACCCATGTAGAGGTCAGCATTCCCCTGGCTCTCCCGCGGGAACAGAGGGGACCGACCAGATATCTTGCGGCACAGGACTAAATTTTCAAATAAAACACAGTAGCGGTCAGTAACTCTGGTGTAATTTTAATGGATGTACTGTCCTTGAAGGACATTTAACTTGGTTTTGTTCATATTTTGCTTATCCTATAATTTTACATGACAGATGTCGTATTTAATTATTATTTCTTTCTCTGCAACACTTTTCCTCCTGTGTTAACAGCAAAATGTTAACAACAAAATTTGTAATTTGACAAGACAAATAAAAATAACAAATAGGCTACAATATTTGTACAACCCACATTTTTTTTTTCTCTGCAACATTTTTCCCTATTGTCTTGACAGCAAAATGTTAAACAAATTGTATCTTGACAAGACGAATAAAAAATAAGAAATCAAATTTTTGTACAACCTACATTATTTTTATTTACTCTGCAACACTTTTCCTACTGTTTTGACGGCAAAATGTTATACAAATTTTGTATCTTGACAAGACGAATGAGAAATACACTATACCATTTAAAAGCTTAGAACACTGATGGTGGGCTGAGGGTGAGCTGAGGGGCTGGCAGGATGGAGCAACAAAGGGGCAGAAGATGGCAGAGGACACATGAGAGGAGGTGGAAGAGGAAGGCTGGGTGGGAATTTGTGACCTCCAGAGCTTTCTGAAATATTCTGATGTTTAGCAAAATTCTTCTATCTTGACTATTGCCCCAATTTAGGCTGAAGAGCCCTACAACAAGATTCTTGCACAACTTAGCTTCTTCATGGATATGGTGTTTTTTGGGTGATGAGCAGTCTTGCTTTTGTGCCATACCTTTTAAAATTATACCCCAAAAGCTCAGTTTGGTTTTATAAGACCATAAAACATTTTGCCACATAGCATTGGCAAAATTTAGACATGCTTGGATGTTTTTTTTTTGTTTTTGTTTTTTTGTCTTTCTTTCTTTTTCCATGAGTAATGGTTTCCATCTGGCCATCCTACCCCATAGCCCAGACATATGAAGAATACAGGATATTGTTGTCACACACAGCAAGTGGCCAGAAATTCACGAAGCTCCTTTAAAATGTCATGAAAGATTATTTGCTGTAATACTACATCATAATATGGCGCTGTGATTGGACCAGGGGTGTGCGATATTGACAAAAAATAATATCTCGATATTTTCTGGGATTTTATTGATAACAATAAATAGACAATATTTTGCTGAGTGTGTTATTGTGCTGGTATCTTAAGGACTATCATGGACAGCTGACTACTAAATGTTTTGTAATTCCTCATATTCTGTGTGGAACACTGATAGAAATTAATCTTTTCCAATAGGTTTAAATTGATTTTTACCTTTTATGGGCATTTTAACCTTTAAAAAGCATTTTTTTCTAAAAGTGTGCATTATCTTTTGAGTCAAGTTCTTACATTTTGGCTATTACCAAGCAAAATAAATCAGTATCAACAAAATTCATCTTTGCAATGCAGAGGAAATACAGAAGCTGCATCTGAAGTGGCATTTAGATGTATTTACACACTGTTTAATGCAGGTCATGAATGCTTTTAACATGCAGTCATAAATGTAAAAATATTGTTTTGATATTTAAACATAAAACGTTGAATTCTGATATCTGAAATTATTTAAATAATAAATTAAATGTGGAATTAACACCGCCAGTAGGTGGCAGCAAGTCACAGTTAAAAAGTGAGTCATTGCGATTGAACCGAATCATTTAAACGGTTGAATCATTCAGGAACGAAACACCACCATGTTGCTCAGAGATGCAAAACACTGCTGTGGCTGTGTTTGGAATAATTTTTGTTAGCGAAATAGAGCAAAAACAGGCAATATGGTGTCTAAAAAGTAAGTATCTTAATTCTTGTCTCTTGAACTGTTGTAAAAATCAATATCACATTTGCAATAAATGGTAATTTACTGGAAAAGAAAACGACACGCTTCGTGTGATATTGATTAATTATATGAAGTGGAATAAATCTATACATTTTCTGTTCCCATGTCTTGAATTTGTGATCATTCTAAATGTTTTTTAATAGACTGAATCATGCAGTGAAAGAACACACTGTTAATGCGTACGGGCACTAGTCTAGACTTCAGGTAATGCGTGCACTGCACTCAGTAGGTGTTTTGAATGGTTTTTGCAAAATACTTGATAATGTCAAACTGAACATCATTAGAACATCAATTACGAAATTATCGCAGACAATATATCGCACACCCCTAGATTGGACAAGTCTCTTTTCATGTGCCATGAAGACCATGATAAACTTAATGTTTTGAAAATACTTTTGTACCCTTCGTCTGGCTGTTAGACCTGCATAGATATAATACACTATGCATATATCATTTAAACTTTTATTTTTCGAAGGCCTGCACACTATGACTCTACGGTGCAAGATGTGCATAAACATTTCGTGTCACTCTTTTTTGGAGCCTTTTATATTATAACACTTTTGCACAATGAAAGATTATTCACAGTCTATCTTGTTCTGTCCTATGATGTTGCCTCACTGTCTTTTGATTTTAAGTGTTTAGATTTTCCTGTAATAGTTTGTTCCATATATAAATATGAGTCAGTCTATAATTACGGGTACATGTCATGGACAATATATAAATATATTTACACACGCATACATACATACATATAAATTTTTACTAATTTTTCAATAACTTTTCACTTCAAGCAATGATCAATTTTATATCAGGGGACATTTCTAATTCATTTAACACAAAAATCCAACAGATACCCATCTTTCATCTTGCAAAAATGGCATAATCTATACTGGAATCTGATGTTTTTGTGCTGTCTGATTTGGTAAATGTTTTGCTCTTCAGATTAGCTCTAAAATACATGTTTCTGTATATATTTCTTATTAATATTTGTCCAAAATGATCATTAAATTATGAGAAAGGTGTTTTAAAAAATATTTTGCTCATGCATCTATGCTAAATCATTCATTTTGTGTATGTCCGAAAAATCAGTGTCAACTGTTTTACTCCCTATAAATCGGAAACAGTTTGTTCCAAAGTCACATGTCCAACATCAATTGATATAATTTTCTTATTTTGGAAATTTAAAGACAGTGTGGTAAGTCATAACTTCTCCTCTTCAATAATTTATCTATTTATCTATTTATTTTTATTTATTTATTTATCTATGTTATTATTTTTATTTATTGCCTGTACATAGAGTAGATTAACTGATTGTCAACTGTGTTATCAACATGTTCTGGTGAACTTGCATCACATGTTATATTTATAAATATGTAGAGAAATAATATAAAAACATAAGTTAATCAAGGTCATGTACTAACTAGTCCATGGTCAGCAGTTTGCACAAGGCCCTAAAATGGCTGAAATGTCAACTGTGTTACCTGTCAACTGTGTTACCCATCAAAGGTAACACAGTTGACAAGGATTAACACGGTTGACAATGTTTGCAATTTGATTAAAAAAAAATACTCACAAACTATTGTCATTACACAGAAATTACATCGGAATTGCCTATAACCATGATTTGCATTACAATGGATAAACTTTCTATGAAATCATATCCATAATATTATATACACATTATATTCACATTTGTCAAAGGTAATAAAAGTTATAAATTCCTCATGATTGACTTAAATCTATATAATATTATAGATTTGACATTATTAATTAATATTAACATTAATATTATACAAATATCTATTTCTGCTTGGTCATGACTGATAAAAAAGCTAAAAAGGTAAAGATAAAAAGTTTTTATCTTACAGAAAGTGTTCTCTTTTTCTTCTAATGTGCCATGTCAACTGTGTGACTCTTGTCAACTGTGCTTTGTGTGGATTTTTACATCATAAATCTTTTAAATGTGAACTAAACTGTCAGAAAAAACATGGGGATATCTCTGGAGATGGAAGTCTTGGATAAAGATGGTGAATAACACGAAATTTAGCATACTGTGGATTTATGTTGCAGAAAATTTCCTTCCTTCATAATAGCATCCCACAGAACGCCCATTATGAAGCCCCAAGTTCATATTTTTAAATCAACCTTCAAACAAATGTGTTATCAAACATGTGGTACTTAGGGTGACCACCTGGCAATAGGGCTGCTGTAAGACATAGATGTGATTTTGCAGGACACGTGTGAGACTGATACATTTTCTACTGTTATGGTATGTAAATACTGATCACATCCGTTGTCATATGCGCTGACCTGTGTTTCTGAGTGCACACATGCAAGCGAGAGAAAGCGCGTATTTTTATGAGAGTAAAGAGAATCCACCTGCAAGAGAAGATTTGTATTGCACCCCGCATTACAATAATGTGCTCTAGAAACTTGTCATTAAAATAACGCCATAGAAACCGCCTCAAATGAACTATTAAATTAAGAAAAAGGTCACCCCTGAAAGCTGCATCATTTTTTTTTTTTTAATTGGTTAAAATGAATGGAGAATATCCTGTTTTTCTGTGTGCACTCGACCATTTCCGTCGGTGGTGCTACAGCACTTGATGAGGTCCGCAAATCCTTTGCGCAGAAACTATGCTGCAAAAAGTATAAATAAAAAGCTTTCTTAAAAAGGCAAAAGAACGCATGGACGTTTTCTTAATATGATCAATAAAAACCAACAGACTGATGAAAATGCGGGACATTTTCTCAATATCCGACGCGCGGGACAAGGGGTGAAAATGCTGTGCAGTACAATGCAAAGCGGGACTGGTGGTCACCCTAGTGGTACTTCATTTATGTTTCATTTCAAAACAGCATTTGTCCGTAACACAGTTGACAAAATAATAAATAAATTTTCATTAACATATTTAAAAAGTCATTAGAGCTTAAGCTTGCCAAATAATTAATTTAGCACATTAAGGAGATATATTATTCAACCACCTAGCTTATTTATCCAAAAAAAAAAAAATGATTTCCTGACTTTTTGGCTGACATGAAATTAGGGCTGCACGATAAATCGAATGCGACTGTCAGGTGCGTTTAGTCAGTAAAGCCGGTACTTTGATTAGTAGTAAATCTCCATCACGTGCGTTCAGCTGGAGAGGCAATTAATACACAGAGCCGCACAATCGCATGCGATTTATCGTGCAGCCCTACATGAAATGTAAATAAATATAGAATGACTCATATATAAATGTATGAAAATTAAGTAGTCTGAATTTAGTAGATTGTGTTTACTACATAAAGAGTGATTATCAGTGCACACACGTGTGTAGTAATTCTACATTGATATAGGTACAAAAAAAGTGTATCAGATAAGTGAGACATACAAAATGTGCAGAGCAGTGGGTCCCCATGACCAGGACTGAAAACCACAGAAAAAATAAGGAGAGAGGGTCTAGATCTAATTTAAAATCCAAGTGGTCACAGCAGACTCATTTAAAACACACATTAAACCAGATGTTGGGCTGACCGCTTGTGACTGAATCACTCAAAATGTATCTTAATACCAAAAGGGCTAATGAGATGATCTTTAGCAAACTATTCACAGGTCATGGTTTCAGCAATAGATGCTATGAAGAAAATGCAAAAGAAATCCTGAAGAAACATCTGGGTCATTCCATGTCAAGTCAACCAAATTTCCAGAACTTCCCTGGCTCAAATTTTTGATTTTGCCAATATTTTTTTCTGAAGAGGATAGACATGTATAGTGATGAAAGCCAAAATATTAAATGTCATGGATGAATATTTACCAAGTAATCCACTATTTTGTAGAGCGGTGACAAATGACAAATGTTAATGCCCTTTTAGATATAGGGTCTTAAAGTTTCCTACTGGCATCTTCATTTTTATGAATATATGGTTCAGTTCCAGAGATATTGGAATTTCACTATGGCTCCAGGAGTAAAATGTTAAAATGTACACATTTTCAGCAGTGAAAAACCAACAGTGGGTCAAAACAACTGCATTAAACATACCTGTCTGAGTGCCATAAATCTTTTTCCAAAATTCTTGTGCTTGTGTAATGTAGTTCAGGGAATATAATTGCAAAATCTAGCAAACAAAATCAGTGTTTTTCCAGTAAAACACAATTTTCAACAATTTAAAAAAAAAAAAAAGACTGTGTGAAAAAAATATAACTAAGTCTGTCAGTTATGCTTTTGGAGGTGCTTGCGTCCAGAACACCAATGAGTGTTTTTCAATCACAGCTGATTGAAGTGTCCATTTCACTCCACATTAACATTCAGAAATAAAGGCAAAAAGAACAACAAAAAAATAAAACACAGGGAAAGAAGAAAAAGTTAATTAAATATATAACATTTTTCTTTAAAGTTAGTCAAAATAGAAAAAATATGACCACTCGGGCGAAACAAGACATGAATGTGTGGGACTGATGTGCGAGTTTGTTGGTGTGAGAGTGTTGGGAAAGTCTTCAGTAGTGTGAGGCTTTCAGAGTAGTAACAATGAGTAGAAATACCCAAGCTTTACAGCACTCTTCCACAGGGAAGACAGCATTGCTCTGCAGCCTGTGTTAGGGGTAAAGCATTGCTTTGATTACCACATTAGCGACGGCAGATACAGTAAGCGAGCCACGTCACGGAAGAACTGTGTCTGTCCTGTTCTTTCCTCATTCGAACACCTCTCCCTCTCCAACTATTACTTTCCTCTTATCATATTAAAGTTATCTTAATAGGATTTTAGATTCTGGTTCCTAAGAAATTCTTTTGGAATCTTAATTTATAAGGCCCTGTATGGTTTATTCCTAGAGATGCCAAGATCTCCATTTCCAAACTGTACTATCCTGCCCATTATCAGTTTTGTGGCTTTGTGGTTCTCTACACTCTACAAAAAGATGGCAGTAATGTTTTTATTTAGAACCACAGGATCCTAAAGAACACATTATGTCAAAAAACTCTGATCGTATTTTCTCCATCAACTTCAAAAATCATTTCAAAATCATCCTACATCGCTGCAGAAGTGAACATGCAAAGAAGATCAAACTCCCTTAACAAAAAAAGGTAAAACTGCGATATAGGACGATTTTGAAGTTGAGGGAGAACATGAGATAAGTTTTTCAATATACCCTAACTGTCTTGAGCCAGAATACACAGAGTTCAGGGAGAGCAAGACAAGACGAGCGTTTAAGATTAAAAAGTATTTAAATTGTATTTTTTTAATGAAATTAACTGTTCATTTTGCTAGATAAAACCCTTCTTTCTCCGCTGGGATCGTTTACAACTGCATTTGGGATCACATGAAGCCGCATTTCAACTGTATTTTGGAAGTTCAAACTCGGGGCACCATATCTGTCCATTATTTGGAGAAAAATCCTGAAATGTTTTCCTCAAAAAACACAATTTCTTTACGACTGAAAGTGGACTTCTCCTTTAATACCAATAAAGAAGAATAATTAATCCTCTAATTTTAATAATTAATCCAGGTGAAGCAAATCTTGGTTTATTGATGTAAATGCAATATGTGTGTGGCAAAAACAACCACTTTTCCCTAAGAGGTTTGATTCAAACATGTTGCAGTACTCAAAGTTTCAACTCTTGATAGCTTCAGAAGCTGTTAATGAACAAAATCCCTTCTTCCAAATCCCTGAAACTGCAAGGTAATGTGACTCAACTTGACCATTTCAGTGCATTTTTAGCACTCAGACAGGTATGTTCTATGAATATTGTTTTGATGGAGAGAAACAAGATAAAATTCAAATTCCAACATTATTTATTGTTCAGACATTGTTCTTTAAATTAGTATCAACCAAACTGAAAAATGGGTAATATTCAACAATCTGGAGACGAAGCATCATTGAGATTGCCGTACCTCTGGGACTGAATGATGTAAGGCCTTGAAAATGGGTAATAAAGGTAAAATATCTAAAAGGGCATCAAGATATCTATAATACTTTTTGAGTTACAGGCATGCCTGTAATTTGGCTGTGAATCTCAGGTGAAAATTGTCTATCTTTCTTTAGATAAAAAAATATAGGCAAAATAAAAAATTTGAGCCGGGGACCTCTGGTTGAGTTGACACAGAATGACCCATCTGTTTTTATTCAGGGTTAATCAACATCACTTAAATGATGACAGGAGGATTATAATTACTTTTCAGTAAAAGTTGCAATGTCATTAGTTAATTCCAAAGAAGAGTAACATGCCCTATTACAAAAGGGTGTGGACATTAATGCAACTAGGCATTTTTTTCCTTCTATTTATTTATTTATTTATTTTTTTTTTTCCTTTTTCTAATTTTTTGTTTCTATTTGTCAATTGAATGAATTTTGGATTTTTGTTGGATTCATTATTACATTAAAGGTGGAACAAAGGAGTGTGACTTTTAATGCCCTTTGTATGTATGTCAGGACAAGACCATTTTAAGTGCACACTGTAAATCTATATTACAGTAAAGATAATTTACTGTGAAGTGTGAATTGTCCTTAACTGCCATAAAAATAATGTCACACAAATTAATAATAAATAGCAGGCTTAATATTATTATATTACAGTCTTGGTTATCTTCATGAAGAGTACATTTTGGAGTGAAATAGGATTCAGACTTATTTTTTATTTATTTTTTTTTTTTATAAGAAAAAAAAAAACAAACAAAAAAACAAAACCCACACACACACAACTCAGCCACATGACTATTGATTCCACTTCTCAAACACTACATAAACGTTTTCAAGCTAGAGGGAGAGTGAGCACAGCAACAGTATTATCATGTGGTTTTGGATTTCCCTTTCATTTGAGCAGCCCTGCCCTCTTGCCACATGGCCTGCCTTTTGTCATACCCACAATGCCTCACGGTTACCTTTAAGCCACTCCTGAGTACGGCTCCTTTTATGATCGCATAGTCACCTGACACAACCTTGAAGTGCAGCAGAGTAAATGTAATAAGGCACAAGGTCAGCGGACATGCACACAAACAGAGGCGCACACAAAACCTTCAACCTAGTGATCATAATTCAGTATAATGCAGAAAGGCCCACTGCACAGACACAGGGTAAATCTAGACAATGTCAAGGTCACTACCTATCTATTGATCAGTCACCTAAATGTTAACCAGTCAGTGACATCTGGCCTTCAGAAGCTTTTTATACAAGCATGTCTGTCTCTCTCTCTAACCACAATAAAAGTATCATAAAAACAACCTTATTTCTTTGAATTATCATATGGTCTATTGGCAAATAACATGGACATGTACTTTTCTTTCATAAAAAAAGGTTCAAATACATGTATTTATGTATATAGAAGACAAATGTACATTTCAGATGTTGTAACTGGTCACCATTTTTGCAGTGCATGTAATATTCACACTGTCACACTGACACCACTGCTTGACATCTCAAGCACCCCTATGCATATAAATATCAAAGGGTTCTGACACTTACATTTTCTGTAAATAAACGTAATAAACAAATTTCTACCCGTTTTGAAATGTCACATTACCTTTAATAATATCTGCTTTTACATATAATTAATGACAGGCATTTTTCTACCTACATGCTACATTAACAATGCATTCTACTACTACTGAATGGCAAATCATATGAGAGCACCTATGAGCACACCAATACCAACAAACATTGTGCACATTAACAAGGGCAAAAAACGATAAAAGCGTTACAAATGCCCCAGATAACTGATAATACATTTAAATATGCTTGAGCATATTTTATTAGGTTCTGTTTTAGTCACTGCAATGACCTGTAGTTGGCACTTTTTTTCACTCCTCTCTCTCTCTACATATATATACACATAGGTAACCAGTAAGTTCTCTTTGTCATCTAACTTCAAACAGGCAGATGTCTGATTTTAGTGAGGTTTACCTGCACGCAGGCACACCCTACAGCACCTAAAAGCTTTATTTCAGTCACCGTAGCTAATCCAAAAACTAGCGAACAACATTTTCATATGCGCGTACTTTTATCCCCAAATGTTGTCTAGATATACAGCACACTAGATTTTGACACATAGCCAGTATCTGTCCTAACGTGGCCTGCGAACGAGCTTCGTTGCATCTGTTGCACGAGATCGAGCAACTTCACACAACTCGACCACAGCACACTTACTTTCCGTGGCAACAGAAAGCAAACGACAATTCGTGTTTTAACAGCAAATGTCGACTAGCTCGTGGCAATAAACACGCCTTTAAGAGAACCACTTTTAAAATATCACATTACGAGTCATTCCGAGACGACCATCCCGAAAAAAATGCAATAACTCAAATCGTTCGTCTACATTAAGCAACTTCAAACGCAGCAATACATACCAGCTGTTCAAAGCCTTGTAGGAAAACACGTTGACATGTAGGCCAATTGCAACTTTCAAGCCGTCCACTTCGTCTCGAAAAAGAATAAACGTCCACTCAGTGCAAGTGCGTTGGTTTTATTCCTGGAAACTTTGTTTCTGTCTAGCGCTAGTCTGTATGGCAGTAAGTAGGCGCCATGTTTGTGTTTTGTTACTTTGGTACGCTCTCGGGTTTCTCGGACTGACTGCTAGAGGCGGATGGACCCGCCCATGAATGACTCGATGCTCCACATTTCCTCTCTCTGCACATCATAGAACGCCTCATATCTACAGAGTAGTGCGCACCACGTTTAACAGGTGGTTGGTTTGCTTTTTACCAACCCACAACACACACACACAAAATTATACTTTTCCCTCAGTACAGCAATGTTTGTGGTTCTGGACTGTACATTTTCAAAAGTCAAAGTAGTCAAAAGAAAACCAATGATAAATGAGGGTTTGCAAATAAAATACTCTTTATTACAAAACATTAACACAAACAATATTTCTGGCCAATATTTACCCCTAACAATTAGTTTGTACATACGAAAGTTTAGTACAGATGTCATAAGAATTCACATGGTTCAGACAAAATTAATGGCATTAAAATTGTTTAACATTCTTGTGATTAGGCTGATCCAAAGCACATCATGCTGCAAGTTAAATTCATTTGGCAGACACATTTTGCATCATACTAGTATGTAAAAAACAACAACAAACAAAAAAAAAAACAAAAAACAAAACAGTTGTTTAAGACATGTTAGTATTCATCAAGAGTCAAATTCACCAAACTGGGCAGAGTGAGTTTGTCTGCAGGAGGAGGAGGGGAAAAACTCTCAAGCTTGTCCAAATCAAGAGAGAAAAGCATCTCATCAGCAGTCCACTGGCTCAAACCTTGGCTTTTCCCTGAATGTACTGTGGACTTTTTAATACTGGAGTCGTTGAAAGGAGATTTATCTGAAGAGGCCTCAAAGCACACCTGTGCTGTCAGTGAGGGAGTTTCTCCATCAAGAGGATATGATTCAGCAGGTGACAGCACAAGTTCTTCCCCTCGCTCTTTGTTACTATGGATCTCTGCTGAGCCATCACTGTTAAATGACAAGTCATCCTCAAAAAGGTCTGGGAGTTCTTCCTGAGCAATGCTGAATTTAATAACATCACTTGACCTTTGGCTGTTAAGAGCCTCCAGTTGTGAGGAGTCCCATGACAAAGTTGAGTGGAGGGATGACCCCTGTTGGACAGGAGGAGGAGTGCAATGGGCCAGAGTAGCTGATAATAAAAGGGAAGGCTCTGGACTTGGTCTGGTGCAAGGGCTGTTCACCTCAGCCATGGGCGTCTTGAGCCAAGAAAGGCTGTCTTGCCGATTCCAAGTAGCTTGTCTCTTCTCAGCCATGCCTTCCTCCATGGCTTTTCTCCATGAACTTCTCACATCCTTAACTAGGGAAAGTTTACATTTATTTAAAAAACACATTTGAGATTCACAAAAAACACTTCTAATGAAGAGTGATCTAAACATTTATAACTCAAATACTAATGTGATGATGTCATCACAAGACTATACTTAGACTCTCAGGGGTGCGGCACAGCTGTTTCCTTGCTGAAAAGGGATCAGATATGACACCTAATAACTGTCCCAGGTCCACATCATTCTTTCCATTGACTGGACTCATGATCACCGCCTCTGCAAACTGAAAACCAAAAAGCAAATTAACCTTTTAACATTACATATGCATTTGTACAACCTCTAACACTGAATTGTCTGCCCCGTATCTGTCCGTGGCGATTTCTCTCAATTCGCACCGGTCATCAGAGAGCAGGTTTGATATAGGGAAAACTTGTGATGGGTAGAGCACTGCTCAGGACTGCCCATGTATCAGTTTCCCAGAGCAAATTGTACAAAACACTAAAACTACAACCACAGCAAGTTTAATCTGTGGTATACATGCATAACATATTCCACATACTTGATTTGCTAAGTTGTCACACTCCAAATGTAGAATTTCTGTCTTGTTCTTAAGGGCAGAGGCCTTTATTTTTGAGTGCAAATTTCTACTGTGGGAAGCCTATACAGAGAGAAAAGAGAAAAAAATAAAATAAATAAATAAATAAATAAATAAAAATGGAAAGCATATCTTCTGTTATTTGCATGAACTTCAGGGGTTATTCCAGAAAGCAGGGTTAATTTAACATCACAAACCCGCAAAACACAACAAGCAGTAACTTCAACTTCATCAGTAAAGTGTATGCACCGAATACCTCTGAAGTAAACTAACCCTGAAACATATCCTATGAACTAAGAATAAGTTGCTAACGCTCCTGTTTTGGAATAAAAAATTTAAGTTATTCTTTCTCTTATGTTACATAACCTTCTTTCTGGAATACCCCATGATTTTGCTACCCATTTACACATACTTATTTCCCCCCTCTAAGATTGACAAACTGAGATAAAATGACTGTGCCAGCATGCATGGGACGAATATATTAAGAGGTACAAGCAGGGAAGTATAGAGTTCAGCAATACAAAACCTGTACTGGACTGGGTGTCTGAGTCACAGGCTTCATTTTAACTGGGTAAGTCAAGGGAGTTTCACATGGAGGTGGGTCACAAGTCACTGGTTTTGGAGAAAAGCAGCTGTCAGAGGACCGCAAGAATCCCTTATATTCATCTGCCTCCAAAATGCTGTTGAGATATTGGAAAGTTACATCCTTTTATTCATTTCCATGAAAATGGAGACTTCCATGAAATCTCCCAGACTTTCACCATTTAAAAACTCAAATTGTGCCATACGTTTTCATTTCTGGCTCCAGGTGGACTACTGGTTCCAAATGGATGTCTGCCTTCATCTCAGCTTTTCTTTGCGAAGGCTGCTCTAGCAGTTCTCAAAAGTGAGGGAGAAAAAAAAAAAAATAAAAAAATAATAATAATTATAAAAAAATCTATATATATATATATATATATAAAATTTACAAAATGCAACTATATAGCTGCTAACTTACCAGGTAGTTTATATGGATATTGTAAGATGATACTAGCCTCAAAGCTAGCCTTAGAAGCTGGCTCAAATGAGAGAGGAGCCATTGGGGAGACAAAGTCAAAAACCTGTTAAATGTTACAGAGAGAAGATTAATACATACAAACAAAATCAGAACATTAACAAAGATGCACCAAACTCAATGTGTAACTTCTATATGGATACTGCCTTTTTATATAATCTGGACACTGCAATGGTTCAGAGTAGACAAAGTGACCTGTATGGCTAAAAAAAAAGCCTAAATAACCTTGATAGCCAAATAAAAGACAGAATAGATTTAAAAAAAAAAAAATTATATATATATATATATATATATCACATCACATTTTGCAGAGCATCGGGCCCCAAGGACTGGAGTTGAGAACCACTGGTCTAAGGGATAGTTCACCAAAAAATGAAAATGCCATCATCATTTACTCACCCTAAGGCCTGTATGAATGACTTTCAGGTGACAGTAGCCATTGACTTTCATAATACTTTTTTCCATATTATGAAAGTCAATGACTACCATCAACTGTTTGGTTATGCATATTCTTCAAAACATCTTCTGTGTTCACTTCAGCAAAAGAAAGAAATTCATACAGGTTTGGAACAACTTCAGGGTAAGTAAATGATGACAGAATATTCATTTAATGGTTAAATTATTATTTTAATACCAAACAAAAGCCGTTTTGACTCCACTTACAGGATCCTCTTTAGGATAAGAGATTAGGGGTGCTTGTTTCAAATACTCTGCCCACTTATTCTCCCAGTCCTCCTCCAGCCTCCTAACAGAGACCTTCATCTCTACCGCATTCTCTTTGACTAGTTTTCGCCTGGAAAAAAATAAAAATATACCACAAATCATCTCTTCTAAACTAAAACACTGTAATATTGTACTCAAAGGTAAACAACAAGTATAAGTCGCTATATTCATTGTGTCCCTTCGCTGCTTTGCATGCCTTTATACTTCAGGTGACTGTGAACCAAGAGGGTGTGGTCAAAGATTTAAATTGCCAACACATGAATTAAATCAGATGCTGATCAATCATCAGAGTCTCAACTCACAAATGACAAAGATTTTTAAATCTCCAATTAGTTTTTATGATGAAATAACCAGAGGCCCATTTCAGAAAGAAGGTTAAGTGAGAACTCTGAATGTGTAAACCCTGAAATGAGGTAAAATCTGGGTTTTGTTTCAGAATGTGAGGTATGTCAAACCTGAGAAAGCAGGGTAAGTCAAGCCTGTTTCAATGGAACTAATGACCATACTCAGCTAATGATGCTTTTGGAAAACACACCCCAGTTCAAAAGCAGATTTTCTTTAAGTCCAGAGTTTCTTTTAGTTTTCTTCTCCTTTTTAAAGCAGAAATAATGTTAAAATACCTCAGTTTATTCACTTATTCATTAATACTGCAAATATGCTTTTCTTACTGAGTATTTTTGTCTTATTTCAAGTACTAATACCTAAAAATGATTAAATCAAGCAGCATTTTGCCAAGTAAAAACAAGTAAAATGATCCTCCAATGGGGTTAGAAAAATAATCTTGATGCAAAAAGAAAAGATTTGTTTTTCTTACTCCATTGGCAGATAATTTGCAAAGAAAAATGCACTCAAAATTATTCTTATTTTCCTCAGAAAACAAGACTAAATAACTTATGTCACTTATGTAGAAAATGCATCTTGATTTAAGAGTCTTGAGATATTTTGACTGGAAACAACACAAAAAATACTAAGTAAGAAAAAACATTTATTGCAGTGCAAGTACATTAATTCGTTACACATTTTCGTCATGCAGACACTGTCAAAGCGGAAAAAAAAAACACACGTCCTTTTATCCAGTATCATGTAGATGAGGAGGCTGCATTAGTTCATAGGGAGTTACATTTATGTCAGAAGAGGATTTTTTTTTTTTTTATAGCCATATCCACATGCATATTTATATGAGTGGTACCATTTTTAAAATGGTAGTTTTCTATATAAAAAATCAGGGTAAGACCAGAGCGGTAAGGAAAGTGTGCCTCACTCTGACGCTTTCTGATAATTTGTGTGTTGTTTTCTGGGCACAATCCAGGATTGCAGATCAGTGGTGTAGAAATTGGTTTAAATGAGGCTAATCTGATAAATGACATTCACTTGATAACATCTTGCTGTGACCTCTGGAACTGACCTAATAATTAGAATTTCCCTTAGGATTTCCTGATGTACATCTATGACACGCATATTCCCATCATCGCACCTTCCAAAAAGCTGATTACTGTATGTCATTAGGAGGTCCTATATTAATCTCTATATTTAGCTATATACATTTCATCTCTCAGTGATGCTGGTACAGGTTCTCCCTCAATTTTGGGAGCCTCTACATTTTTGCTGTTGGCTAAGTAGAAGTCATATGTTAATTTCATTACCCTAATTAAGAAATGTAACAGGTTGGACTAGAGAATGTTTAATTATGTGAAAAGAGCATTAGACTCTTTGGAAAAAGCTGCTGCACACTGAAAGAGACACTGAATGACATTTATTTAATGTCAAATGTCTGTAAAGTCATGTATCCTACAACCATGAATTTATGCTTAAATGGGAAATTCACTTCCAGAACAAAAATGTACCAATAATTTACTCACCCCCTTGTCATCCAAGATGCTGTTTTACCTTTTTTGTAGAAGACATTTGACCTTCTTTGCACGTTCACTTTGTAAACACTGGGTAGGTACTTCTGCAGCGATGTAGAACGATTTTGCAGTTAGAGAAAATGAGATTGTTTTTTTTTGTCCTACCCTTACTGTATTGACCTGGATTACACAGAGTACACATGCACATTGCAGAGCTAGACAACACAAGCATTTGAGGTTAAAAAGTATATAAATTGTTATTTTATTATTATTTTTTTTTTAAATAGAAAATAACTGATTGTTGTTTTGCTTGATAACTGCTGGGTTCATTTGGAGCCCTTTGAAGCTGCATTCAAACTGCATTTTGGAAGTTCTCATGGGCACCATAGAAGTCCACTATATGGAGAACATTCCTGAAATGTTTTCCTTAAGAAATTTTTTTACGACTGAAGAAAAAAGACATGAACATCTTGGATGACAAGGAGGTGAGTAAATTATCTGTAAATTTTGTTCTGGAAGTAAACATCTCCTTTAAAGCTTTACCTAATCGAATTATGTTTTAACTTTTTTTTTTTTTAATAATTATAACTTTTAGCTGCTGCTACTTTTTTGAGCCTGTGGGATACCATGAAAATGAATATTAGTTCAATAACTCACCGTTCTGCCAGTTTTCACCTCTGATATTTTATAACAGTGATTAAGAATTAATCTTGCACAGTGACTCAGAAGTATGCAGACTTTTATTTGTTGGGTGCTCTTACCATGGTGAATCGTAATTTCAGAGCTGATCTTGGCTTTTTATAGTCTTGGTGCACAAGTTTCAGCATTCAACATTCAGCATGTTCTGTTCTGAAACCCAAAAACTCAGAGTTTCCCATCTCAGGGTAAGTGAACTCAGAGTTCCAGTTTAATTTGGAGTTGGCTGAACCTCTGTACTGAAATGGGCCCCATGAGTTTTTCTGTTTGTTTTTCATTTAGTCTTGTGACTTTATTAAATAACACTTGCCCCCTTAAAAATTCTAAATGTAAAAGATAAAATTTAATGTTTAAGATCACATTTATGGTACCTTATAAGCTTGAGGTTTTCTTTTGAGCGACTAAAGAGCAAGGCATGCTCTTGGAGGTCTTGGTGTTGAAGCTGTACACTGGGACCAACAAATTTCTCTCTCTCCTCACTTAGGATGTGTAATCCCTCATTTAGAAGCTCCAGCAAACGGACAAGGACAGGCTGCCCTCCCTCATACAAGCTACCAACACTGGACTATGGACACAGACAGAACTCCCTATTAGAGGTTTCAAGAAGTAGTTCAGAAGTTACCAAAATAACATATTGACCTATTAAATAGCTCATAAAAACAAACACACACCTTTTCTAACATGTTACAAATTTTTCTTTGCCCTTTCTGCCTATAGCTCTCACCTGGTGGGATAGCCGCTCCATCCTCTCATGCAGAACTGCAGGTATCTTCACGCTCAAGTCCTGTCCGCCCAAGATGTACTGGTCTACCTGTCTGTGGATCACACTCTCCACCACTTTTCGATCCACTTCAAGGGTGGATAAAACTTTGTCTGTCTCAGTCCAAAGGCCTCGCACCTGAAAGCGTAAATTGCCAAAAAAAAAGTATCAATTGGGTATGATTATAGAAAATAATTATAAATTATAGAAAAACTGAAAAGTGAATATGTGGTGCAAACCTTTCGGTTTTTTGCAAGAATGTCTTCCTTCAAATCTGTGTTACTGTCATGTTCTCTACAAAAAAGAAACGCTGTTTTAAGTGAAATGAAAATGATACCAATAATCTGTACAATTTCAATTTACTTTAACAGAGCTGTCAAATAAAATATTTCAGAGATTTACTTAAGCAAGTGATCATATTTGGCATCCTCTGCATCAAGGTCCCTCAAAGACCCCTCCAAACCTCTGAAAGTAAAAAAACAAAATAAATTAAAAAATGCATAGTTATGTAACTCTGGTAGAGAATAAGAAGCTGCAATAGTAGCTGACATTATAGGAACACCCCCAGGTGTAACAATTGTCTGAAGTCCATATAGAAACAAGCCCCTCAAGGTGCTGTGTCATTGGTGTTATATAAAGATGTTCCTATGCCATCAATCCTAAGACTTTGATGAGAAACTGCCCTTTTTTGTGTATTAAAAAATATTTAATGCATGACATAAAATGCCATGGCTATCAACATTGAAATCACCATTAAAGCTGTCACTGTTGCTTTTTGCTTATTTTGTTTTAAAGAATGAATACAACAATGCATTTTCATTAGCTGTTTTATGTGCAGGCCGATATATATTGATTTCTGCTCTTTCTAAATCAGATACACAAAGTAGCACAGTAAGATTACATGTATTTGAATTAGCGAGAA
This sequence comes from Labeo catla, assembly GCA_012976165.1. Taxonomy (NCBI): domain Eukaryota; kingdom Metazoa; phylum Chordata; class Actinopteri; order Cypriniformes; family Cyprinidae; genus Labeo; species Labeo catla. Next base: position 92,222 of record VONZ01001446.1, on the reverse strand, counting down.
AGAGATTGTGTGTGTGTCTGAATTACCAGTTCATGTAGTGTCCCTCTACTATAGTAATTCTGTTTGTTTCAGTTATTTCAGAAAATGGAAAGAAAAATATGCTGAGAAATATAATGCAAATTTTCACTAATGTGTTGCCTACACTGTAACACGAACACACATACAGACAGCAGCCTGCACATAACATACAGATCGCAATCACAGAAAAATTCAGGAGGATAGAAACTTGTCAAAGCTGTCCTGTGGTTTACCAATAAAATAGTTTTATTTATTTTTATTTTTATTAATCGTACAGCCCATGCTGCTTCACCATATGGAACGTTCATAACAGTATTGACAATATCACCGAAAAGCCCCTACATAGCGACAAAAATTGCTTCCTGAACAGTAAGTAATTTGAAGACTGATGACATAATGCCTTGAGAGGTGGCATCAGTACCATCAGCCAATTAATTGCCATGTTTCTATATGGGCTTCAGACAATTGCCACACATGAGGCTGTTCCCATATTGTCAGTTACTGATGCAGTATTGAGTGAACCTATTAAAGGGAAGTAAATAGATGGTGTAAATATAAGATACTTTCTGTAATGTGATGCAGTGATTCAAAAGATCTACAGTGCCTCTAAAACAGTAAAAATAAAAAGAAGGATTGAAGCCACTCACTTAGCTCTTTTTTGGTAGTCTTGAATGAGAAAGTCCTGCTCTAGAGTCACTCTCTGGAATTGTCTTTTCACCAGGTGAAATCTTTTAATCTCCAGCTCCTTTGAACTCGCTGGCACTGCAGCAGCCTCAGGGACCCAAGTGTCATCTAATTGTTAATGTGATAAATACAAACCCAGTTACATCATTTAGAATACCCTCAACATGACAATTTAAGCCCCAAATAATACAAAAAAAGCTTGATAATATGCAAGGCAGCATATTCTATGTGAGCCCCTCCTTTTAAAAGTGTTGGCCCTCCCCGCATTTATAAGGATACTGTGAAAGTGACCTCCCACAGCAATCTGCAAAAGTAAGATGGCGGAGCGCAGTATGGAGCTTTCTGCTAAGGGCAAACTTTCACAGAAGAAAAAAAAAAAAAACAAAAAAACTTTGACAAAGTGATAAATAAAACCAGAATAAATACTTCTCTGGTTTTCTGGAGAGCTTTCTCATGCAGTTAAAAAAAATAAATAAAATTTGCGGAACAAAGAGGACAATGTGCCGAAGGACAAAACTGAGCAGGCAGCACAAAGCAGAAGAGTAATTCAGACCAATGGGGGGAAATACAAAACTCTATTAAAAAGTAAATTATTCCCATGTATGCTGCATAGCCAGCCTCTCTCCCTCTTATCATGTACTGTACTCTGTGCATTTCTGTTGCTTTTAGGTTAGTAACTAATATGCTGTATAGCCCATGAACAATTCATTAGAATTAAGAAAGTTACTTGTGTTACAGCATTCAGTAGTTACTTTACATAATGTATGATGTAAATTTTGCGAGCATTACAATGGTCTAAGACACAGCATCACAAGCTGCACCACTGGTGTTGCTGCTACCAACATCCAGTATCCAACATCCATGGTGGTCCTAACCCTTCCTGCACAAAGCCACCACTACACTGATGATGAAATGAGGGCCTCTATGGTTATATTGAAAATACTGAGCAATACGCCTGGAAAAAGAAAGCCACCTAAAATAATTTGAATGCATTTCAGACATCATCATTCAGAAATCATTAATGTGACCAGATGCAGGGCAATAAATCAAATCATTGATTGATTCTGTGATTTTCCGAATGCATCGTGATTCTCTATGGAATCAATTCTGAGCTTAGTTTTTAACAGCAGATGGCGTTCTAGGCTAGTTTTTAACCGCACACACAAATGGTCACGAAGAAGAGTGCTTGTGCAATAGGAACAATGATGGACTGTTTGAAGCAAGTGGGAATTACTAAATGATACAGTACTGTTCAAAAGTAATCAGGGATCAGCAAAATTTGTCCCTTATGCTCATCAAGGATGCATTTTTTTAATCAAAAATACACTAAAAACAGTAATATTATAAAATATTATAATCTGCAACTGTTTTCTGTGTGAATATATTGTAAAATGTTATTAATTCCTGTTGTGCCAAAGCTTTCTATTTTAAAATATTTCTATTTTGACTAAATGCTGTTCTTTTTAAATGTAATTCATCAAAGAATCCTGAAAAAAAGTATCACAGGTTCTAAAAATATACTGAGCAGATATAGTGTCTTCGACACTGATAATAAATCAGTTTATTAGATTGACTTCTATTATTCATAATAGGTATAATTATAATATAAGGTATAATATAAGTTAAGAAATATTTAAAGTCCCCTGCAGTCACTCATTTTATTCCTTACAACTCCTCTATAATAAAATAAAAATGACATATTTAAATGTTTTCCCATACAATTAATTTCTTTATTCCTTAAAATTACTTGAAACTCTACACCCTTATCTCATTTAGTACACGTAGATGTGCTAACTAGTCCCTGCCTCTCTGGGATTGGTTACAAGTTTGTGATGGTAGGAAACAGTAGCAGTTTCAAAGCGTGTTTGAGACTGTCTCTGGTACACAGCTGTTTTAAGGAGAAAATGTTTAGCAATGGTGTTGATTTGAGAATTTGCATATGGTTTGTCTTTAAGCTTATTAATAACACCAGACACGTGTAGTACTATTAACAGTCTCTAGAACTCACCTGAAATCTAGGGGTGACCATGCCTTTGCAGTGGCTACACTTCAAAGATGTGGAATAACCTGTCTACTGATGTCAGAACTGTTTCAATTGTACATGCTTTGAAGTCAAAAAGATATTTATTTTCAATTTAGCTTTTAATCATTAGTGGCTTTTATGTTTTGTTGATTAGTTTTGTTGTGTTGTATGACATTTTATAGTTATTATTTTGTACAGCACTTTGGTCAACAAATCTTGTTTTTAAATTGATAAATTATTACTATTATAAATAAATTATTATATTATTATTATAAATAAATTTGTCATTGTTTTTTAACAAGCAACACTTCTGCACAGGAAACACATGTTTTAGATACCTTATAGATGGTCTGAAAGCCGTACCTGGAGACCCCCCAACACTGCATGTTTTCCATGTCTCCTTAATCAAACACACCTGATTCAGATTCTCAACTCATTAGAAGAGACTCCAACACCTGAAATAGGTGTGTGAGACAAAGGAGAGATGCAAAATGTGCAGTGTTGGGGGGCCTCCAGGAATGTGGTTGGGAACCACTGCTGTAGAGCCCTAACTGCAGATGGCTGTGTGCAAAGTTTTAAAAGTTTTTGAGATTTTTTTTTTTTTTAGTAATGTTTAGGAAAACAATAGCATACCTGAGGAAAATGTCTTCAGTGTTTTCAGCATGACGTGTTTAGATAAATGGAGCATTAAGTTGATAAATCTTGGTCCGAAGGCAGAGAGTAAATGTGATGCAGCCACCTTAGGAAAAGCATTACCTTCTTCGTTCTAAATATATATATATAAAACAAACAAACAAACAAAAAACATTATTTTATATAAAAGGTATATTTTTATACTTCTTTTTACCTTAACATTCTCTAGCAATGCAACAGGCACAGTACTAACAGAAAATTACACATTAAACAGCATATGAACATACCGCTATCTCTTGGAGCCACGCAAAAGCCACCTTACGAAACTCAGCATCACCTTTATGATCCCAAATTGGCCAGCAATGTCTATAAAAACAATAAGACTTTCAAATCCACAAACCAAATCACAAAAAAAAAAAAAAAGGACTGTAAAGGACTACCTGAAGACATCTTGGGCACGAGTTGGATTCAGTTTATTAAATAAAAAGTGGATGACAATGTAGAATGCCTCTTTGTTTGGCTTATCAAACATGTTCCTGTTAAAAAAAAAAAAAAAATAACAAATAAAAAAATTATTTTTTAATAATTAAAAATTATTATTATTATTTTTATTATCATTATTACTATTATGACCCAGGACCACAAAACCAGTCATAAGGGTAAATTTTTTGAAAGCTGAAATTTATACATAATCTGAAAGCTGAATAAATAATCTTTCCATTGATGTATAATTTTACAGGACAATATTTGGCCGAGATACAACTATCTGAAAATCTGAGGGTGCAAAAAAAAAAAAAAAAAATTAAATAATAAAACTACTGAGAAAATCACCTTTAAAGTTGTCCAAATGAAGTTCTTAGCGATGCATGTTACTAATCAAAAATTACGTTTTGATACACTTACGGTAGGAAATTTACAAAATATCTTCATGGAACATGATCTTTACTTAATATCCTAATGATTTCTGGCATAAAATAAAAATCGATAATTTTGACCCATACAATGTATTTTTGGCTATTGCTACAAATATACCTGTGCAACATATACTGTTAATGACTGTTTTTTTTAAGGCATGCATGCATATTCTGTCTTTAAATCAATTAACTGAATGAAAATCCAAATGTTTATTAATTATTAAAATGTAAAATTTGAAATTATGGTTGAAATTTTTATTCAATTAAAGGTACAGCTATCTGGCCATATACATACTTCAGTATACTTCAGACAGCATGAGGGCAAGTAAAATGATAAGAGAATTTTCATTTTTACCAGAAACATATTCCACACAGAATACAAGAACATGTGCTGAATTAATGATGAGTGACTAAAATTAACTCACACACTAAAAATATAGACTTTTAATAAAGATTCACTGTAATGTGTTACTATGTCCAGAAAACTGAATGTCTTCAAGACATTCTACCTCTGACCAGATGACACTTGCTTTGTGCTTTTGTGTCTATTTATTATCTATTATTTACCCTGCCTTGCTGCTTTTAAACTGTGTTCTTTTTTTTTATTTAAAAAGTGCAGTTTATGATATTCTTTTTTACATTTCTGGCACACAAATTAATGCATACAACTATATATTTTTTAAAATAGCTGTTCTTAAATTAGCCCTGACTGGTGTAAAATAATGCTGCAAGTATTTTTAAGTTAAAATGTCTATCTATCTATCTCTATATAATGTTATTATTAAAATAGTATTATTAATAATGATAATATGAAATATATTATCCTTATTACTCCCACAGTTTTATAGCTAATGAGGAAAAAGTTGGCACAACTGTATAAAAAGGTTGATCAAGACACAACCCTCAGAAATGGAAACTTGTTGAAAGCAAGAAAAATTGCTGGTGAATCAGTGTAATTAAGAAACAAATTATAATGCTATAAGTATGTGACATACTTATGTAGGCTACATTTAAGTACTACACTATAAATGCCCCTGTAAAGGCTAGACGATTGCGAGCTAATGAAGAAGCTATTCAGTTAGGAGGAAAAAAATGATTATACTTACATTCCTAGATTCAGATGTTTGATGTTTTTAGTAACTGTATCCGGTCTGAATTCAAGGCACAGAAGACACCACCATAAATATTTACCGTTTGTTTTCTGTAATTTAGACATCTCGCATAATAGAGCAGCAGGCGCTTCGGGATCATACGACAAATACGACTCAACGACTTACTGAACAAACAGTTTGCAAGCTATTAATAATAACCCGATAAAACCATACCAATAGTTTTTACGCTTGGCCTAGATGCGACAGGCTCATAAACACACCGAAAACTGTATACTTGTGTTTAACAACAAGGCAACTTCCTTCTAACGTTAACCGCCAAATTGTTTGCGCGAGTTGACAACGTCCATGCCGTGGCTAAGTCACAAAAGGTTTGTTAGTACACTCTTGTGCCTTTGTGTTGTCCTGATTTATATCTACAGTCGATAGGCTGAAGCAAAATGGCGAAGGCGTCATTCAGATTGACGAATATCTGTTCCGTGTGTTTATATATCTGCAATTAAGTGCACGAAAATACGAGGGCTCGAGCGTGTTGCATGTATTGGAACACGACCATTAAGACTGGGCGGGACCACGCTAGATGACGTTATTGTCCCTACTACGGCAAGCCAAAAAGATCATATACGTCAACGACTAAATAGGACGCGTTCATTGTTTCAGAAGTAGAATGACAGAAGGACACCCTAATCAAGGGCTGGCCAACTTCGGTCGTGGAGAGCCACTGTCCTGCAGAGTTTAGCTCCAACTCTAATCAAGCACACCTGCCTGTAGCTTTTTAGTGATCTTTAAGATATTAGGCTCGTTTGAGATGCGCCTAGACTCGCCTGAAATATAGACCATTTCGCTAGATGTAAACATACTGGTCCTGATACACTTCCTGTTTCTTTTTTTTTTTACTTTACACAAACATCACAAAAAAATACAACCAACATAACATTTGACTGGATGAAAATGTTACATTAGCACCTTTAAGATGTATTTGTATATGTGAAATAAAAAAAAAAAAATTATAAAAAACAAAAAAACAGGAAGCGCTTCTGGACCAGTGTTGTTTACATCTAGCGAAATGGTCTATAGGCCAGTAGGCTGCTGCAGTTGAGGGGAGGAGTGAAATAAGTGCAGTCAAGACGGACAGTTCTGTATGGCAACAATCATATATCTCACACAGAGATTGCACTGTCATAGTGTTTGGTAATATTCATGCATAATTTAAACACATAACACATAATCACATGAAATCAGATTTTAAAAACAAAACATTTTAGAAGAAAACACATCACAGTTGTTTGAACCAGTGAGTATTAAGCTGTCATCAGCCATTCATTTCCCATCATGCTTTTTGGTGGAGAACTGCGCCCACGTCACACATCTGCATGTATGGTGACCCATACTCGGAATTTGTGCTCTGCATTTAACCCATCCAAGTGCACACACACAGCAGTGAACACACACCCGGAGCAGTGGGCAGCCATATTGCTATTGCTATTGCTGCGGCGCCTGGGGATTCGGTGGGCGATTCGGTGCCTTGCTCAAGGGACTCACTTCAGTTGTGGTATTGAGGGTGGAGAGAGCGCTGGTTATTCACTCCCTGCCAGACCTGGGACTCGAACCCACAACCTTTCAGTTACAAGCCCGACTCCCTAACCATTAGGCCATGGCCACTAAATTTTTCTATAATGATCAATGATGATTTTAATCAAGTAAAGCTAGAAATAGGCAGGTCTCTGTTTGCAGATAATGGGGCTCTCTGGAAAGGGGGAAGGAATATTTTTTCATTTTTTCATTTTCTCTAGGAAGGGGGTTATTCTAGAAGTGAGACAAGACATTGTGCCCAGGGGCCTCTGAATTCTTAATCCGGGCCTGATCATGAGATGTGTAAGTGGAGTGGAATGGGGAGCAAGTTTTTCTTCATTAAAAATTTATGTAGCACAGATCCAGTCTTTGTTTGATTATGGTTGTGTCCTATGATTCTGCCTCAAAAACCCTGTTAAATTTTTTTTTTAAAATGAAGAGAATCATGTTTTTTCATTTTGCATTCCAATTAATCTCAATCAAACTGCAATTGGGTTATTTTGATTCAGTAAAAATAACACAAAAATACAGCTAACTGACATATAAATAAAAACATGATAAAATAATTTTAAAAAACATGATTTTTGAAAAATTAAAAAAAAAAAAAAAACAGGGCTATCTGTTTTTGCAAATAAACTCTTCAAGCTGTGAGAGTAGTGTTGTGGAGCATTAAAGACGACACCCATTCCAGCTTTACAAGTCTTGTTAGGAGAAATTCCACTAGAAACTAGAAGGAAATAATTAATGATCAGTTACTGGGCTAACCTCCAGGGGCATGAAAATGAACAAAAATGATCTTACAGAACTGCTGGGAACAAAATAAAAGATGCAGACACGTTTTGGATGGAGGAGTAAAATACCTACAAAACCCAACAGTTGTTATTCAGGAATATGAACCATGGGTTTATGTAACACCTCAAGTATTATCTGTTGGAGGTTAAAAATACAGAAAGATATTGCATTTTCAGAGTCCAATATCTCCGGCATAAGTAGATGGCTCAAAAGATCCAGAATGTCAAACAACTGGGGCTGATTTTTTTTAGTTCAAGACAGTGGAAATCAGTGGATCACTGGAGTAAAGCGAACTTCAAATCATTTGGCAGTTTACTGTAGAAATGACAGTAATACTCTTGGCACTGCAGTGGAAAATAGACCTGAGAATGTTTTAACTTCTTCTGACTCAGTTTCAGTCTTAACGAGTTTGAGATCTTTTAAAATCACAATATTCTCAAGACATTCTCTTTAGTATTTTGTAAATGCATTCAAGAATTGTTCAAAATGATGCATCAGTCAGTTTTATATGGGTCCAGGCACACATAGGAATAAGAAATGAAATGAAGAAGTAGATACATTAAAGAGAGACAATAATTTTAAGGTTTTAATAAAATGGTCAAGTAAAATAAATAGTAAAGTCTTTTTTTGATTTTATTAGTCAGACGGGACTGATGCATAGAATATAAAACTGTTCCACACTCCGGAGCACAGGGTGGCGGTAATGAACCTATTTATGTTGGTTGCCAGCCGCCGTTAAAAACAATATTTTAATTTATTATTATTATTATTATTATTATTATTATTATCAAACAAAATGTTGTATTTTTTTTTCTTGTGTTTACCAACAGGCTACTGTTTCTGGAAATTAGAGATAATGTCTTAATCTTTATTGTATGATGGGTAAATAGCACATTCTGAAAGCAAGATATGTTAAATTCAAACCAACTGCATTTGTATTTGTATCGGCTTATCACATATCATAGCCTAACTTAAAAAAACAAAACAAAACAAAAAAAAACTCTGTGATTTCCCCCACTTGTTTTAGTTCTTTAATACTGCATTTTTGTTGAAATTGAGAATAGAGAAGAAAAAAAAAACATTATGTCGAATGTACCAACACTCTCTCTAACTCTCTCCAGCCTCTTCCTGTACACGTCGCTCTACGGACAATGTTACGTATGCATTAGCCGGGTAGCCACAGGAATATAGCACTCAACTATGGAGACTCTCTTCAGTTTACCGTTTACTGTACTGGAATGTCCGAACATCAAACTTAAAAAACCGTCATGGCTACATATGCCTTCTGCAATGACTGTATATGCCGTCGTGATTGTTTCATATTTTCTCATTACTGGTGGTAAGAATTTTAAAGCCATCTCAGGCTAAATTAGCATTCAGCTAACCCTTATCCTGTTGTGTGTGCACAACTGCATAATCTTTTATTTACTGGTAAACATTTGCAGTAGAGTCTTTGTGTATTACAGTTTAAAGAAGATGCATGCTTTAACGTTAGTGTTCTGTTAAATAATCTTGCGAGTTTTTAGCCTGCTTTCTCTGACAGTGCTGTTATCATTCGTAACTCTCAAATTATATTGCACACTGCAGACATTGCTTACTCTTCTGCTCCTAACAGTGACAAATTACATAAGTTAGAATGAAACGGAAGTTGATTATTATTATTTCATGTAAATAGCTAGATTAAGGCTTTTAAATGCGACATTATTCATCTCTGAATGATTGAACCGTACTGTGATCATAGCACTGCTATAATCTTTTGATGTCTTTAGGCATTATATATGATGTGATCGTTGAACCTCCGAGTGTCGGATCAATGACAGATGAACACGGGCATCAGAGGCCAGTGGCTTTTCTAGCGTACAGGTAAAGGGTTTGATACTGCTGATCATCATAAAATCAGCCAGCTGATGGCGCTTTAGATGCACTTGAGGCATCTCACTGTGACTAGGGTTTCACTTGTAAAATAATATCTTAAAATATATCTGATATATTGTATAAAGTCACGTTTATTGAATCAACGTCTCCAAAGTGTAACGTTAAAGTGTAGTGCTGATTTATTGTGTTCTCTTTTAAAGGGTGAATGGGCAGTACATCATGGAGGGGTTGGCCTCCAGCTTTCTCTTCACCATGGGAGGCCTTGGCTTCATAATTCTGGATCGCTCTAATGCGCCCAACATTCCCAAGCTCAACCGTTTCCTCCTGCTCTTCATCGGCTTTGTCAGTGTGCTGCTGAGCTTTTTTATGGCTAGAGTCTTCATGAGAATGAAACTACCGTAAGTCACTGAACTTTACATAAGCTTTTTAAACATTATTTATATGTTTATATTGTATTATATACCAGGCCAAGGTTTGGACACACCTACTCATTCTGCATCATTATTATTATTATTATTATTATTATCGTCATCAGCAGTGTATTCCAGGGAGATAGCAGCATTGTTTCTTAGCAGCGTTTCTGTAAAGCTGTCTGTTTCTAATGATGATCTTAATGCGTTTTTCTTGCAGTGGCTATCTCATGGGTTAAAGCTGCAATATTGCACATGCTACAGGCAGAGATGAAAGAGAACATACAGAATACCATGTTTCAGTGCCAAGGAATACAGTCTCAATCAAACTCTGATCAATTCATTCCACTGACAGAATGTCCCTTACTCACTCACTTTTTTTTTTTTTTTGTGAAATATACATGCAACATTGTCTAGTAGGACTCTTAACTTACTAGTTTATGAAAATGTGCTAAATTTACTTCTAAACATTGCTGATAAAAACATTTCCTTGTAGAAAGTCCACAGGATGGTCAATATTATATTGATGCCCCTAAAATTACTGCTGTGGTTGATCAAAATCCATTTTGTATATCTTCTTATACTGTTATTTTGTAGACAGCCTGTTCTTAAATGTGGCTGTTTGATGTGCAGTTTTTTTCTATAATAAACAAATACTTCGCACAAAACTTTGCAACATTTGAATTATTTGATCATTTAAAACTCTTTGTTAAATTATATTAATGAAAATGAAATCTGCTTACAATTTATATAACAGATTTGAAGTGTCATATGTTATGTTGCAGTGAAAAGCATTTTACAAGGTATTAAAAATATATATATATTGTTTAATAATAATATGAGGATTATATATTTTCACCTAGTATGTCTTAAACTTTTAAAGTCTAGGGAGCAGCAATTGGAATAAATAGAGTGCTGCAGGGATGACATTTTTTGTTGGCCAAACAAACAAGTAAACTTATCTACTCAATAGTCCGCTTTTATGTCATCATTGTATTGCTTAAGCAAATTATTCTAACTCCTAAATTAAATGAAGGGTTGTTGGAAGGTTCAAGGAGGTGAAGCTATTGAAGTCATGCGACCATAGTGTAGTTCATTTATAAACTATGATTGCGTTTTTACTCTGTTGGCTAATGTATTTACAATTCAAAATTAGGTTGTGTTCGCTTGTGAAGATTAATAAAATGTGTAAAAATCAATAACGTTTTTTTGGTCACAAAGCTTATTTTCTGCTATAATCCAAAATCCAATAGAAACATCCTATTGGGTTTTTGTAGAGGGAACAAGGGTGATGCTAACTTCTGGGTTGGCCTACAAAAATGTAGAATGAAAGATCTTTTCATCACTGCAGGAGAGCAAAAGTCCTGAATAAAAACAGAACTGTACTTCATTGGGTCTCCGTTTTTAGTTTAATAATCTAACCTGATTATTTTTGCCATTTTACCATGCCATTTTAAATATTGTAGTAAAAGATTACAATACTACTTTGCCCTTTTGTCTAGAGGGTGTTTTCGGTTACTGTCAGACAGCTGTTTTACTGTGGCAGACATTAGCAGAACCTGCTGAGTGAGCATTTGCTCAGGTATGTGTACAGTTGAACAGGCTGTTGCAAAACAAGCAGTGTTCAAGGTGCACTTGAAGTACCTAATTTGGCGCAGATGCATTCAAACCATTATCTTAAGTCTCTCCCTCAAAATTACCCTGCCAAGCGCTAAAAAGATGTTGTCTTGTTTTTTTTTTTTTTTGTTTTTTTTTAGTCCTGTATAGCTTTCTGAAAGCAAAACTTACTAAAAGCATGTATGAAAGCTAAAACTGTTCTTAATGATCATACTGGATAGTTTTATTTTACTGAGGTAATATTTCAAAACTCATTATAAATCAAAAACACTGATACAGTTCTGACTGGCACCACTAACATATATATGGCAAAACAATCCTTATACAGTGTATTTTTAGATCCATTAAAACATGGAAAAATGTTACAGACATAATTAAATAGTCTGTCATTAAAAGTAGTTAGTGTGTCCACTGGTGTTTCATAAGGTTTTTAGTTTCTTCTTGTTATGAGGTAGTGTGCCGGTGTGCTTATGGCTATTGCCAACTGAAGGATGAACAAGGCCATTTTCATCACTGGGTTCCTTAGGACCAAAACAAAAAGAACAAAATATCTTAGATGTTTGATTTCCTTTGATTCTGTGTAGCTTTTACATAATCTGCAAGTTTACCTTTCTCTTAGTATGTCCATTCTCTGAGATTACTGCTTCAGACATTTGGAGGCCCAAAGTCTTTTCTAAGTCTAAGACAAAAGAAAAGGACACAAATTGCCATGAGGAGTGCAAACTCATTAAATCAATTTTCTAGTTACCAGAAGTACCTGTCAAAATTTGGTCAATCTTTTCCACGACGAGTTCAGCATCCTCTCTGGAGAAGCACATGGGAGGCTTGAACTTCAGAACGTTGCGGTGTGGGCCATCAGCACTGAGCAGTATTCGCTGCTCTTTTAGTCTTTAAAAAAAAAAATTTGAATAGTAGTGAATATTGTTAGAAAAGATTTCTATTTTAAATAAATGCTATTCTTTTAAACTTCTTATTCATCAAAGAATCCTGAAAAAAAGTATCATAAGTTCCAAAAGAATATTAGGCAACATAACTGATAATATATCAGTATATTAGAATGATTTCTGAAGGATCATGTGACACTGAATACTGGAGTGATGATGAAAAATTCAGCTTTGATCACATAAATAAATCCGTTTTAATATGTAAATACATTTTAATATGTATTAAAATAGAAGAATGCTGTCTACATCGTAATAATGTTTCACAATATAACATTTGTTATTTTATATATACACATATATCATGACAAATTATTTTATATTATTATTTAATTGTATGAGAAAAATATCTAACAAATAGTTTGCACAGATAAAATTGCTAAAATATATTGTATGGTATGCTAAAAAAAAAAAAGTAATGACTTGCTCTCACCTGTAAATAACATCCTGAGCTTCTGCAGTGGCAGGTGTCCTCTTATCCCGGTTTTTTACCAGGTCCAACCCAACAAACAGGCCACGGCCCCTAGAAAACAAAATATATGACCTTCAGCTTTGAACCTCCTGGCAATGTGTGTTCTAAGCATACTTTCATCAGCACTATTACACGCATATTACGTCACAAACAACCCCAGGGAAATGATTTACACGACTTGCAACATAAAGAGGCCAAGTAACTTAAACTTACACAAACATAGTCAAGGTTCCACCGTGGCACATTACTACTCACATGGCCTTAATTCACACTGCGAAATTTGTTGGTTTATAATTTTATGATGTTAGAAGTTAAGAGCGAGTTAACCAACCTCACATCACCCACTAAGGGGTGTTTTTTCTTTAGATCATCCAAAAGCTGAGTCAGGTAACCTCCGACATGCAGGGCATTGCCTTGGAGATCTTCCTTCTCAATTACATCTAGCACCGCCAGTCCAATAGCACATGATACTGGGTTACCGCCAAACTAGAGAAGAAAAAAACAGACATTTATCAGCCTCACAAAAATGTTTAATCTAGGGCCTGTATCTGTTACTCACACCTCTGTTAACAATTCAGATAGTTTTCTTTAAATAGGTTGTTGCTGTTGTTGTTGTTTCAGAATTAATCTGTATTTAATGCCTGCCATTGTCACAATATGTTTCTTCCCTTCCTTACTGTGTTGAAGTACTCCATTCCAGATGACATGAATCTTTCGGCAACCTCTCTGGTGGTGATCACACATGACATTGGATGGCCATTTCCAATAGGTTTGCCCATTGTAACAATATCTGGAACAAAATCTTCTCCCTGTAGCTGAAAGCCCCAGAAGTGGGTGCCCACCCTGCCAAAGCCCACCTGGACCTCATCAGCAATGAAAATGCCTCCTGCATTTCTCACATGCCTGTGGTACAACGAAAGTTCTGGTATACACAAATCTGAATGTACTGAATGTTTACATTCAGAAAAACATTTCATATGATACATGCATTATAAGACGTATCAATAATTTGACAAATGCACACTTGGAAAATAAAATATTTATAAATAGGCATAAAATCATAGATAAAATAATATATTCATATTAGGCAAGCAATTCAAGACTAGATATACTTTAGTAATTTTTGTGCATTAAAATATTTTTGGTTTATTGCATCTGTCAAATTAAAATTAGATTTAGGTAATAACATGAATGAAATCAATAAAAAGACAAATTTAAAATGAATGTGTCCTGAATTTGTGGATACATAACTGGTAGAACCTTTAAGTAAGCTTAAAAAAAGGAAAAACAAATGCTAAATAAATTATAGTATATTTTAACTGTCACTTAGTGAATAAAGGAGAAGAGTAGCAATCATGTAACTTAAATGTTTTAACCAAGCACTTAGTGGTACATACTGTGCCACTTTCTGGAAGTAGCCAACTGGAGGAATGACCTGCCCTCCGCAACTCTGCAGTGACTCAGCGATAAAAGCGGCAATCTACACAAAACAGATCCTATGAGTCCCTTGTACCTTTGTGGAAACCATAGAAACCATAGAAACCACAGAACTAAAAGATTGTTTCAGTGAATTTAAGGCAAGACACTGCATTTTATAACCAAAAGACATTTATGTATACAATCCTAAAAACATTATTTTGACAGCTGACAGTATTCTGAGGTATGGATTGATTGGTAAAAAAAGAAGAAAAAAAGATATTCAAAATTCCCAGTGTAAAAAAAAAAACTAATATGACAACAAAATCTGTATTTAAACATTTAAGAAAGATTGTAATACCAAAAAATATTTTCTATTGTTTAAAGTTATATTTTTAACCCTGTTCACCTAGGGTGTCTTGCCTTAAGACAGAATTATGTCAATTATGCTTGTAAACGAATCCACACGATTATTACTGCAACTACTTGTCAACTGTAATTTTAAAAAGAAAGGCTTTCAATAATTGGTCAGAGTTTAAAGGTACAGTCTGTAAAGAATGCTGATAACTGTGCATGTTAAATAACTTCACTTACCTTGCGTCCCTTTTTGTGTGCCTGCTTGATTATATCTTTGACATTTTCAGCATAGGCAGTGGCAGGGTCAGGGTGGTCCTCACAATATTTGCCTCTATAAATGTCTGGACTAAGAGCCTAAGGAATGATCACATTTATGAATAGTTAGTCAAAATTTGCAGTGCAGAAATTAACCTTCTAACTATGCTGGCAAATTTAAATACAACCTTTACAATTGTATTCTGCAGATTTTTTAATGTAATAATAATTATTACTATAATTTAAACTTCATAAATCAGTATAGCTTATAAATATAAATGTTGGCTATAAACGTAAAAAAAAACAAACAAAACTTTTAAAACTTTTATGGGTTGTCTTATCACTATTTGTGGAACAGTATTTCAATGCCATAGCAAGGATTACATTCAAGTCACAAGACCCCTGACTGAACTGTAGTCCACTTTAAGCATGTATCATAATGTCAACATTAGAGAAAAGAAAGACCATGTGTCTTTAAAGACACTTTTCATAAAAAATACATGCTAAGTGGTTATGTATGCTGACATGCTCACTAACTCGTAACACAATACTGACTGATCACCACAGTCAGGTTAGAATGGGGTGACGACTGAGAGGGTAGTGTACACACACACCCTACACAACCATCCAAACCTTCACACAGGTTTCAGTCTAGGGAATTCCAAACTAATGCTTACCACGCATTCAAGTTTAAAAATATTTGTTAAAGTAATTTGTTTTAACAAATATAATAAAATTGTACAACCTCAATTAAACTTGCATTGTCATTGTAAGGTTAACATTTGTTTTTCTTCATTTTAATTTTCTTCATTATGATATAAAGTCATTAATATCAACCTGACATTTTACGCCTCCCAAATTATCAAATTTAATTCAGAAATTAAATACATGCTCACAAAAGAAGTGTATTCAAGTCATCGCATATATATGTTAGCAGCACAGAAGTTTTTAACTGTGAAGAAACAAGAAACGTTACTTGAGCACCAAATGAGCATATTGTAATTATTTCTGCAGTTTCTAAAAAAATCATGTGACATTTAAGACTGTTTTGCCGTATTTTGATCAAATAAATGGTGAGCATATGGTGAGCATATAAGACTTTCAATAAACATAAAAATAGAACATTTAAAATGTACATATTACATCACTATTTGAGCAGCAATACAGAAAAAGACATTAAAAGTTGGGCTGCACAATATTAGGTTGGCCATCTATAAACTCTTTTGACTTCAAGAATAGTGTCTGAGCACTTTGTGCATGTGACCTTATGTCAAATCCAATATGTCAAACGTCTCATGTTGCAACACTCACCACATGCACATGTTGGTTCTGCTCTGCACCAGCCATCTGATGAAACTTATATGGACTGATATCAATGAGCGATGACACATGACCATGGTAGGCACTGCAACAGAAGCACACAGAACAAAAAACTGGCAAGAATCAACAGAACAAAGTTCCACTATTTAAGAGGGCTTTAGTTATCTAATCTTCTAATGATTCTTTCACTTATCAGTGTAAAATGTGGCCCAGAAAAAAAAGCAGCAATACATCATATGTAATATTTCTGAAGGGATAGGGCCTTCTTCATTCAAATCAAACCCAAAGACAAGGTAATGCATTCTTTTGCACAGCAAGGTTTTGCATACCAAGGCAGATGCTGACTATGCATATCCATAAGCAGAACAAGGTAAGTTTTCTCCACAGTATGTCCAGATACAAGACGTAAGATTAAGTTAATATTTAAACTATGAGCTTCACGCTTCTAAGAACTGGGTTACTGTTTAGATCCCAGTGCAGAGAAAGAGGAGACACAGACAGTGTGCTGTTGACTTACTTCTCCAGTGTAATGATGTCTTTGTGGCCAGTGTACTGCCAGGCCAACCTCAGGGCCAGATCATTTGCCTCAGACCTACATGTCAAAACAGAATAGGTGATTTTGAGTTTGAATCACCATGCACCATATTGACTTGATTATTATCAAGTGACTGCCTTCAACACTGAAAACAAAAAGTGCTACCTAGTCGTCCTTCATAAAAGCTGTCTAGCCAACAATCAGTAATCACAACATCTGCTACATGCTGGGCTACATGACAGAGAAGTACATAAAATATGTGGCTCTTCTATTTACAACCCCAATTCCAAAAATGTTGGGACATTTTGTAAAATGCAGTTTTGCTGATTCCCTTCAACTTTTATGTAATTGACAAAAGTACAAAAAAAAAAAAAAGATTTCCAGTGTTTTTAATGTCCCACTTAAATGTATTTTGTAAATATATACAAATTTTGATGCTGATGACTGCAACACACTCCAAAAAAGTTGGCAAAATAAAAGTGAAAAGGTAATAGAATATCCAAGTTAAACTGTGTTGAAACTGTCCACATTGAATTGGTAATAGGCCAGGGGATCATGTTGGGATACAAAAGAAGCATCTCAATCTTTGCCAGCAAATTTCATGAGATAATTGTCAGACAAATCAAAAGTCAAAATTTTCAATGCAAATCGCAAGGAATTTGTGAAAAGACTTAGATAAGCCAGACAAATCTCAGTATATGTAGGGCAAGGCAGGAAACCTCAGGTGAATGTGCATGATCTTTGAGCCCTCAGATAGCATTGCGTAAGGGGGGCCATCCAGACTTTTAACAGCAACAGATGCAAAAGCAAATGTCTGTCATGGTATGGGGGTGCATCAGCATTGTTATTAGACAATTAACAATTCACTGCTTCTTTTTTTTTTTTGCCTATCCACTCAATGGGGTATAACCGCATTCCTTTAGCACAAACAAGTGGTATACGGTCTGTATGGACTGTCTGTGAACTGTGAACAGAGAATGAGCCTACCCTGAGTTGACAAAGTAGCACACGGAGAGCTTTTCAGGAAGGGTGGCCTGGAGACGTTGAGCATACAGGACCAGATTGTCATGTAGGAAGCGAGAGTTGGTGTTGAGAAGCTCCATTTGCTTTGATCCTGCTTCAACCACATCTGGGTGGCAATGACCCACTGGAGGACAACAGAGAAAAAAAAAAAAAAAACAGATGAATATTTACTTAAGGGATGAACATATTAGCACAGATAGTTGCATTCAGAGAAGTGCATTCATGTAATAAACTTGCAAGTATTGTATTAAACCAGATCATTTTAAATGATTACCTTTCTGGGTAATCAGTTTTTATTATAAGTAATTTGAGGGAAATTAATCCTTTTTTTAAAATAAATAAATAAATAAATAAATAAATAAATAAATAAAGTAAAATTGCATCTCATACATCGTCAAAGCAGCAATGGCAAAAAAAAAAAAAAAAGTGCTCACTTAAATGATGGGGTTAAAAATACTTGAGTTAGTGTACTTTATTTACTTGAGTATTTTATTGGGAAACTTGGGATACAGAATATTTCAGCTTTTACTCATTTACATTTCTAAGGAAATCTAATCTACTCAGAATTTCGCTTAAAATTTCATTTAGGCATTAAAAGTATAAAGTGAATATTTTGCAGGTCATGATGAATATATATATATATATAATTTTAACATTAACATCCGTGGCTTGCTGTTGATTAGCAAAGGACAGAATCTCCAATATTGTCTGTAAAAAAATGCTGAAAATGCAGGGTAGGGCTACTTCTTTAAGCAGAGGAATTTTAGTAATCACTGTGGGACAAGTTTTTCAACAGTGCTTCAGTTACCCTGTTTTTAATTTTCAGTAGGTATGTTTTCCCATAATGTGTTCTGCAATACAGTTTGTGGTGGTTCTGTTTCAAATTGTATAATTAATATACAATGGAGTGTTTAAAAAAATATGACAATTATGCAAAAATCTCCACAAATCTTCTATCTTTTATATCTTTAAGAATCTTCTTTTCTTTCTTTCTCTCTTTTTTTTTGTTTTGTTTGTAAAACCAAATATATATATATATTCATCATGACCATCATGTGTATATATATATATTCATCATGACCTGCAAAATATTCACTTTATACTTTTAATGCCTAAATGAAATTTTAAGCGAAATTCTGAGTAGATTAGATTTCCTTAGAAATGTAAATGAGTAAAAGCTGAAATATTCTGTATCCCAAGTTTCCCAATAAAATACTTAAGTAAATAAAGTACACTAACTCAAGTATTTTTAACCCCATCATTTAAGTTTGTAAAACCGCAATTTCCCTTTAAAATGACATACCATGTGCAACGTTGTTTATGCAATCCAGGTATTTCTCATCTTTTTCGTTGTACATGTACTGTCCTCTTGCTCGCACAATCTTGATGGGGTCATGACTGAAAAACACTTTGCAGGACGGACTACATATGGAGGGAAATGTAAAGAGAAGAAAACATTTTTTATTATTATTATTATTTTTTTTTTTATATACATGCCATACATCATTTGAATTAATAGAAACAAAACTTGTTGTCAGATCCTTGGTTTATCATGACATGCACCAGTGTAGACTTTATCCAGCCATAAACATTAAATTAAGTAACTAAGTTCCTTGCCCTACCATACACTGATTATTTCAAACTCATCTCAGATATCCTCAGTTATTAATTCATTAAATATAGTGTTCCGATAATGTCAAGATAGACATAATGTAAATTTCTTTTTTGGCACATATGTCAAAAACGCAGACAAATTTTAACATTAAAATCGCCACTTAACAGTTGTCATAATTCCTATAATGGACATTAGTTTGTACGCAGTAACTGCAGTAATGCCTTACCCAACATGTTTCTTTCGGAGATCGATAGTTTTCTGCTTATCTAAAGTTTCCGTTGCCATTGCTGTGCCTGTAGGTGCTCACAAACGCGTGTGACTGTTACTGGAGATAGAAAGAAGAGTAGATGTGTGCACGCAAGAGTGCTGTCCTCTCCATTAATGTATATGTATGTGTGTGTGTGTGTGTGTGTGTGAGAGAGAGAGAGAGAGAGAGAGAGAGAGAGAGAGAGAGAGAAAGACAGAGAGAGGGGACCGAAGGGAGGAGGTGGCTGCTGTGGGTGGGACAGATCCTGAAGATAACGTCAATGTCACTTCAGTTACTATTGCAAAAGTGTTTGCTGCACCGTGAATGTAGATTAAGGACACATAGAGAAACAGAATTTATTTGGCTCCAACACAGTATCACACAGCATGAATTTGAAATGAAGTGTCCAGAACCATTACAACAATGAACAAATTTAAATTCCAAGTCATTAACAAGTCAAAACAACAATAATAAAATGAAAATGAAAAGTATTACTACAACAACAACAACAACAACAATATATATATATATATATATATATATATATATTGGCCAAAATGAGATTAGCTAATAATTTGATCATCATGGGCTGCCAAATTGTTTACAAAGTAAATCAAATAAACAGTTGAAGCATTGTATAAACATACACCTACGTTAGAAAATCATAGATTGACAGAAGTTACAAGAATTAAGAAAATAAAGCAATGGAATATATATATATATATATATATATATATATATATTTTTTTTTACACAACAAACACATTTTGGCAAAGAAAAGAAAAACAAAACAAAGAAAACATTTCATTTAAAACTAAAACTAAACAAATTAGCAAACACTAAATGACAAATTTGGCTCCCATGACTTGTACAAACAAGACAAACCTCTTGTAAAGAAATATTTTGTGACATTAGTAACAATAAATGGACACAAATTAAATATTTATGAAAACGCTTACAAATGGTTTAGAAAGGAAAGAAAGGAAATTATCTGACTGGTATACCTACACATTAACAGTGACACTTATCAGTTTCAAAACAAATGTGAAAAATCCAGCTTAGCCATTACTGTTTTTAGTCTTGTTTGTAACTGTATTCTGTACTGTTAAAACAAATGTATCCCCAGTGCCAACATGAAAATGATTCTCATATATTACAATATGGCTGAGTAACAGACATCAAGATTCATTAGTGTAAGATGCACATTACATCAATACATAAATAAATATAAATTGCACTTTATACAAATGAGAGAAAAAAATGAACTGCACACATATTCTTCTATACACATATTAATCTATATTTAAAGAAAAAAGAGATTGAGAGAAAGGCGGAGAGGTAACACAGGGAACTCCTTCAAATTTCCAGTCAATATTTCAACAAATTCATGTTGCCTGAATTGATGTTTAATGAAATGTTTAAAAAAATAACACCCCTGCCCTGCCCCGCAAAAACCCACTATAATCATCATGTGATCACATATTTGAGCACGAACAGAAGTACAACATCTTATGGTGAAAGGTCTTTCCACTTTCATATTATTAGGAATGCCTGTTCATATTTTAAGAATAAAACATGTCGCAGTATATAAAGTAGCTGGTAAAGGTAAAAAGAAGAGAAACCACTAAGAAAGAAATCATAACCTTCCTCATGAATAATTAATAAATTCAGTACATACAAAACTACTTTCCCTACAACTAATTCTGCATTGTTCTTACGATCTTAAATGCCCATCAGAGGTTGAAAAAATCAGGACCATAAACCTGCCACCTCCAGCCAGAAAACACATTATAACTCCAGCAGTGCTGTGATTATGTACGTTTTAATGTATCTATTGTGGCCAAAGCCTCTTAAAAAAAGTTCAAAGTAATGGTTAAAATGTTTTTAAAGCTGTAAAAAAATAAAGGAACAAAATAACAAAATTTTTCACTCTGGAATGTAGTGGTGCTGGCTGATTACAGGCTAAATAATAACTGCTACCTATATGGTTGCACCTTGTACTGTACATTAACACTGTATTTGATGCTTAATAATACTGATTGCTTCAGAATGCTGTTGTTGTGGTTACTCAAAATATCAATACCACAAAACCACAATATGTCCTACTTGTCACATTTCCATTGACTCCCTACGAAAGTCTTTAAGAATGTAAAACTATCAGCTTCAACAATGCATAAATAGTGTTTTTAACCCTAATATTGCTGCAAAAGACTGCACTGCAATGTCATATCTACAACTCATAGCATAGAGAGGAAGTAAATATTTCCAACAAATGAATGAATAACAAAAGACTTTAGGCACAAATACACAAAATGAGCAAATCAAAAAATAAGCAAAAAGTCATAATGAAAGAGACGCCATCCTGCTGTTCTCAGTAGATCAGACTGTGTAGCTCACTGCTACAAAAAGAACCCCACTGAAGAGTGAACAAAGAAGGCTTTGCCGGTGGAGGGATGAATGTAGCGACTTTCCGTGCATCACATACACCATCCAGTTTCAAAGATTTCTGAGTTTTAATTGCCTGCTTACTCTCAAGCGGCCACAGTTGGTGGATGCATCTTGTGTCCTGCTTTTTCTATAATTTGAATCTTTAAGTTGTCACTGTCACTACAAGCCGAGAGTTACACAAGAGCAACGCTGAGGCACAGAAGGGCCAGTTGCCACACTGACCTCTTTGCAATAAAGAAATCCAGCAATCAATCAGAATTTTCTGACTCAAGCCACCAGCCAAGGCGTGACACCCTTCATAAGGTGAAAACAAAAGAAAAATTAACCCCCTTTAGAGTAGCACATCTTTTTGATTTAAATTGACAAAGACCGACAGGTAGTTAGTGATTTGCAGAAGCCATTGACCACACTACAAAGTGATACATACACATACTTGACATCATGCTTGTTTCAGGGTGTGTGGATGGAGTCGTTAATCTTTTAAGCAGGTAGTATGGATTGGTATGAACACACTAAACACACCAAAATCAAGACCCAAAGTCGATCCCTCAGTCACCTTCTCCTCCTCCTTTTCAGATAACCCTGTTAGCCTGTTTTGGTGTCCGCTCTCATTCTGGGCCATGCAACGCTGCAAACACGCCCTCGTGAATAGTCTTTTATTGGTCAAGTCTTTAAATTCCACAGTGCTGATGTGAATGTGACACATGTTGCTGTGAGCACACGGTAATGACAGAAGCAGCTATGTGAAAGCTTCATGACTTTCTTTTTTCCAGAATTAAAAAAAAAAAAAAAGTATAAATACAAAAAAGTGAAGCCTTATTTACAAACTCCATGCGTTTTGTGTTAGAATGATCACTGCAAAGAAAACACAAAGATGTATATGTTTTAATATACAAATAAAAGGTAAATCATTTTAAATCCCAAAGTCAAAGTCAACACTCAATGGCTTATATATGAATGAAAAAAGTCATGCTGTCAGCAAAGCCGTGTCTTCATAACTAACATGTAATTACACTTTAATGAATATCAATAGGATTTTTGAGGATCTTCTTAAATTTACCTTCTGCCAACATCCTGGCATTGGGAGTCCATCTGGACCCTGTAGTGGAGAAAAAATAAACAGGAAATATGCATGTCAATAAACACATTTGTAAGTCATTAATATGCCATTATATGATAGTTAACAAGGCTTTTGAGGTATTGTTTAACCATGCTAAAACCCTAAAGTGTTTAACCATAATAATGTGCTGAAATGTATGTATTTGTGAGACTGTGAAGGTGCCAGTCAACAGTGCATGCAAAGACAATATTATACAATAATGGCAAAAAAAAAACAAAAAAAAAAAAACTTTAATAGATTAATTTATGTTGAAAGAAATCAGACGAGAAGATGAGTAACTTATCCAAAAATACAGTAATTTAGGATTGGACACACCACAAACACTTAGTCTTTGATCAAACCTTGTAAAAAGGCATAAGGAAAAACTCTAGCTTCATGCAAATTATTATTTACAATTTTACTAAAATGAAGTAGGACTTCTATATTGTATATATACTTTAAAACATACATGACCTAATGCTCTATCTTAATAACAAACGTTCATTCAAATATGCAAAATGACACAGTCAAATGTATAGTTATCTGAAGTCTTTAAACATGGTGATTCAGGATATGGCTTGAAGACTCAATTTCTTCTCTTCCGTAGGATTGAGTGCCCAATTGGAACAGATATATGAGAGGGAACAGGAGAGGGTTAAATGCTGGGGAAGAGCGACTCATGCTGACACTGTACTAACTAACATCTCAGGAATAGTTTGGCACAAGATGGATTATTTAGGGGATCCAAGGTTAATTACTACTGGTTATTTCATCTGAGGAGAGCAAATGCTATTCAATAAGCAGAAAGTATTAAATTTTTGTCACTTAGGAAAACTAGAATAAGATTAAATGCTATTCCAGAAGGTGAGAAAATCACTAAAATATAGATGCTTGTGTAAAAGTAATGCAGTTTTCAGTGGCCACATGATGCACAAGAAAGTGGATAGTATAAACTGCATACAAAAGGGTGTACTAAACAATAAGGAAATAAATGACTGCTATTCATGCTATTATACAGCTGGGAATTAAAATGCCTTGTGACTTCACCTATAGAAAGCAGACAAGCAGTACATGTGAAAAGGCAATAAGATGCTGTACATTAAGCTCTACTCCACTATTTATAAGTCATGCATGGAGGTTAAATTAAAGATTCTATGTCATAAGCATGTATGAGAGGTGCTCAGCGGTGTGGGTGCAAAGCTGGCAGCATGCAAAGGAGAGGTAGGAAAAGAGGATACTGTACCAATTGGCACGGGGCATCCAGCCCATCCAGGCCAGGCTGACCTGGCTCGCCCTTTTCACCCTTAAAGCCCCGGAAACCCTGTGTCATAGAAACGGAACTGGGAGTGTTACTAGGATAGAGGCTGCAGGCGCCCTTCCGGCCTCCAGACGAGAGAGCACGGCACAGGGCAGAGAGGAGCGGCCCAGTGGTTTCTTAGCAACCATGTTAACCACTGTTCCTTGACGTGTTTTAACTTATATACCTTTAGACAAATTTGTCCTAGATGATTTGCCAGATTTAGGAATTCCAGTATTTTTTCAGTTCAGTTCCAGTTTTAAATGGATGTTGGATGTATTTGTTTTCAAACAACATTGCAGATATTTTAGATATCAAGGATGAGGTAGGTTGCCATTTTGACCACAGGACAACTCTTCTCTTGAGGCTCCGCTTTCTTACTCTAGTTTTCCAGCTCTCAGCTGGGACATACCAGTGGGCAGGGTGCATCTAATCCAGGGGCACCCTGTTCTCCTTTCTCCCCCTTAGGCCCTTTTTTGCCCTTCTTTCCCTTCTCCCCCTGTGGATACAATAGCTTGGTCAGTGGAAGAAAATGCCTGATCAGAGACGTTTTGTACAGTGTTTTTTATAGGTGTATTTAAAGGAGCACTTAGTAATTTGTTGTTTATATTGTATTGGTTAATATGGTAGTCTTGGAATACTGAAACATAGTGTATACTACATCATTAAAGTTGATTCCATTGTAAATATGCTCTATTGACTTATTTAATTAATCCCGTAGAAGTCTTGATTTATTGAATTAATAAATGTAAGTGTCAAATATGTCATATCTCAATGGAGACACGTTCCAAGCTCGAACTTGTCTGGCCATTCTCTTCTGACCTCTGCAATCAATAAGGTATTTTCACTTTTCACAGAACTATATATATTAGGGGTGTAACGGTACACAGATGTCACGGTACGTACCTCCATTCGGAGGTCGCGGTTCGATACGATTTCGGTACAACATAAAAAAAAAAACTAAATATTATGTCAAATTCTAATGTTATATATTAATATAATCTGCAGTACATATATAAATACAAGGAATAAATACTTGAAATATATTTGATTTAGTTCAGATAAACAGATAAACAAGTGAAAAAAAACACGTTACCTAGCCTATATATGCTGAATTTCAGTTCATTTTTGTGACAGAACAGAAACTCAAACGGCATGAAAGAAAGAAAGAGACATCCTATTTGTTTTCTATAATTTACAAAAGACCTTTTACAGTGATGCATTATTAATAAGACAATTAATGACAGTGTTTTAAGTCGATTTTGCTGGTATAAGGAAACAGTTTAAGTAATCGCGCCGGCGCACACACACACACACACACACAAAACATATCAGTTCCAGGCTTCCAGCATTGCTAACTTGACAGCGCAGTTGGTACTTTATCAAAATAAAATACAGTGAACCAAACACGCCCGCCTCATTGTTTCAATGTTGGAATGCCACTGAAGTACAAAGCCTATAATTTACATACTAAATAATAGTTTACCATTTAAATACATCACAAATATGGAAATATTATAGAATATTTGGATTTGTGCCGAATGAGATAGGTAGGATACACAAGCACAAAGCTCCATTTCGCAAACAGTTGAACATGCAAACCTTTAAAGTAACGTTATACTCCTTTGTCAGTGAGAGACGCGTTCAGAATCAGCACATAATCACTGTCTAGTGGTCTTTGTTTTCAAATGTGCAACTCACTGCATTCCCTGTTCTTTTGCTGGCAGTTATCAAACAGCGTTGCAATACTGCGGCGCCCCCTTTTGGATTGAGGGTGAATTGCCTGTATTCCTTGTAAGGCCTCATGCACCGAACCGAAATGTCTGTACAGTGACGGTTCGGTATGAATACATGTATCGTTACACCCATAATATACATATATATATATATATATATATATATATATATATATATGATGTCAGAATTGGCAAATGATGAACTTATCAGTTACTGAACTGTGTGACACTAAGCTGAAGAAGTTTACAGCAGTGATTCTCTTATTTTCCTATTTATTTCTGTAAACCTGTTTTGAACCAATCTGTATTACATTAAGGACTAAAAATAAAGTTATATATTGGCAAAAATCTTATTTCCTAAACTGAGTTGTCACAATATAAGGAATTCAATGCATAATTAAATGAAATAGTAAGCAATGCAATGTAAGGAAAGGTTTAACTATGATAGGTCATGTTTTACAAATGTGTTACTAGGAAGGGAAGCTTGTAAGGGAGGTTTTGAGGGACAGGAAAAGTTAGATGGGAATTCCAGATAGGAGGAAGTGGGATAAGAGACAGTC
Organism: Labeo catla; assembly: GCA_012976165.1. Taxonomy (NCBI): domain Eukaryota; kingdom Metazoa; phylum Chordata; class Actinopteri; order Cypriniformes; family Cyprinidae; genus Labeo; species Labeo catla. The sequence goes on along the minus strand of VONZ01001446.1, from coordinate 65,254 downwards.
AATTACAGACGAACAGGATTGATAGCAGTTTTACAGGGCACAAGGGAAGAGAAAGAGAAGCAGGGAAAATACCCCACAATAGCCCACCCCCAACAAACCACACACAAAAACTGTATCTCCTCCATCACATTGTGACAAAAACAGAAAAACTCTTCAACATTTTCTGCTTCTTGGTTATAACAGTGAATTAAACATTATGCATGAATTAAACATTATACACAAACAGCTCAACTTTGACATTCCAAGAGATTAGTTAGTTTTTGAATTTCAAACGTTGACAAATGAAGAAAAATGAGTCTATGAATTTGAATTAAACACCAAAACAAATGTGATGAAATGGTCATGCTGCATGCGCACATACAGTATATTTCTAGAAATGCGATGCAGTTTTCTAGAGAAAAGACAAACTCTAAATAAAGCATCTCAGTCTTGGTTAGGCATGTAACCCTGGTTCCCACAATAAGGAATGAAAAGCTATGTCAGTAGCTGACATGGGAACACCCCAGGTGTGATGAATGCCTGATGCACCCCTGTACCACCAGAGCTTCACAAGCGTGATGCATCTTTGATGCATGAAGTAAGCAGAAGCGAATAAGTATACTACAGGTTATGCAGCATCTCGTTCTCTATTCAGGGAACCAGGGTTACATACATAACTGATACATAGGCTTACATATTCCTTTCATAAGTTCACTCAACCTATGAAAGCTGTCAGTAGCTGTCACAGTGTTAACCCTACCACAGCACCATGCTACTCACTGCTGTTAAACATAAAATCTTGGGACCAGGAATCAAATCTATATTTAAGTTATATTTTTAAAAAAGTGAAGGCAAACTCATCCTGTCTATGGATTTATGCAGGAAACTACATAGCGTCGTGCATCTCAGAAAATTAGAATATTGTGAAAAAAATATTGTTTGTAACTTATTTCAAAAACTGAAACTTTAATATATTCTAGATTCATTACATGTAAAGTAAAACATTTCTAAAGCTTTTTTGTTTTAATTTTGATGATTAGAGCTTAAAGCTCACAAAAGTCAAAAATCCAGTATCTCAAAATATTAGAATATTTCCTAAGATTAATCAAAAAACGGATTTGCAAAACAAAAAAGTTCAAGTTCTTTAAAGTATGTTCATTTATGCACTCAATACTTGGTCGGCAGCACATATTACAGCAAATTCCTTTATCCTAGCACAAATTACATCATCAGTAAAGTGTGACATGTAAGCGATCAGCCTGTGGCAGTGCTGAGGCACTACTGAGCCTTTAGATAGCCTGTATATTGTTGGATCGACTGTTTCTCATCTTTCTCTTAAAAATATCCCATAGATTCTCTATGGGGTTCAGATCAGGTTGTTGGCTGGCCAATAAAGTACAGTAATATCATAATCAGCAAACCACTTGGAAGTGGTTTTTGCACTGCTGGAAAAGGAAATCAGCACCACAAAGCTTGTCAGCAGATGGAAGTATAAAGTGCTCCAAAATCTCCCAGTAGACAGCTGCACTGACTTTGGACTTGATAAAACACAGTAGACCAACACCAGCAGACGTCACAACATCCCACATCATCACTCACTTTGGAAACTTCACACTGGACTTCAAGCAGCGTGTATTCTGTGCCTCTTCCTCGAGGCTCTAACTCTGGCTTCATTCCACTCCTTGTGAAGCTCTCCCAAGCGTTTGAATCGGCTTTACTTGACAGTTTTCTCAAGCTTGTGGTCATCCCTGTTGCTTGTGCAGCTTTTCCTACCCAATTTCGTCCTTCCAGTCAACTCTGCATTTAATGTGCTTTGATACAGCACTCTGTAAACAGCCACCTCTTTCAGTAATGACCTTCTGTGAATTATCCTCTTTGTGGAGGGTGTCAAAGATTGTCTTCTGGACCACTGCCATGTCAGCAGTCTTCCCCATTATTGTGGTTTCAAACAACAAGAGATATTCGGAATTTATACTGTAGGGATGGACATTTAATGAAACTCAAATTTAAATATTCTAATATTTTGAGCTACTGGATTTTCATAAGCTGTAAGCTCTAATCATCAAAAAAAAAAAAAACTTTAGAAATGTTTTACTTTACATGTAATAAATCTAGAATATATGAAAGTTTCAGTTCTTTAAATATGTTACAAACAAAAAATGAACTTTTTCACGATATTCTAATATTTTGAGATGCACCTGTATGTGCAATTAGAATTGCAGCCTTCCTGTAGACTGCAACCTTTGTAGACTGCACCCCAGCCTACTAGTGAGGCATCTTGCACAATCGTCTTATGAAAGGATTCAGACAGGTGCGAACCAATAGAACATTGTAGTAGACAGCAGCTGTGCCTGCATTGAATGAGAGTTGAATTCTATAGCTAAAATCCAGTAGAACACTCTGAGAATTCATCCTCAAACCTAGACCTTGCAAATGAGAACAAAATCCTGTTGCTGACATGCTTCTTTTGACTGCTCTAGAATCAGCCAGTTGTCAAGGTAGTTTAACACACAGACACCCTGAAGTTGCAACAGAGCCTCTCTGCCCTTTGTAAATGAATTAGGGGCTAAAACTAGGCCAAAGCAATCATTTAAAAATGGTAAGCTTTGCCCCCAACATGACAATATAAGCTTCTGTGTAGGCATCATAAAAATGCACTTCTGAAGTTGGGGCGCAAGTAGGCAATGATGGTAAGAGATAGGCAGCAAGCATTTCTGTTGACATTGCATATACCCCTGCTCCACTAAACCTATAGTGAAGTCAGAACAAGGGGTACTTGTGTCGGATTAGAAAGAACGGAAGTAATCCACACGATGGACACAAAGTATAACCAGCCAGAAAGCGATCATCCAGTTTAGACTGCTCTCCCAGCTGGGCTGCATCTGGTCAGTCCAGCTTTACACTGTCAACATCATGTGAAACCACCTTAGCAAACTCTTGCTAGAAAAAGCTAGAGAGGGCCATGCCTCCTGATTGCTAGGGGTCCTCAAACCCGAGAGACTGTACCATGTGCATCCAGGCAGGAACACAGCTCATCATGAGTGAATTCAACTGAAGAAATACAGTTGACATGATCAGGTGAGAGACCAAAAGATGAAGGCCTCTATCGCCTCAAGTTGGATCCCAAAGGCTCCATCTCATGAGGTGCCACTACAACCTCACAGACAGAGTGAGGGGGGTAACCAATCTTCTTACCTCAAAATGTAGGCGAGCCAGGAGCAAAGCACTTAAACTTTTTTTTTTTTTTTTACGTTTTCACAGCACACATAATCAGATGTACCACTGAGTGCTGCTCATGCGTGAGGAATTAGGTATACACTTCCTAACTGACATGCCACAAACAAATGAGATGCACATGAGCTGGTTTATGAAGCACACAGCACCTTAAGTGTTGCTATTGGGGCTTCAGACAATTTATATGGGCTTCTGCTGCAGAATTGAGAATCATAAACAGTTATTGGCAAATTACTGGCAAATCTCCGTTCAGATGAGATGCACAGTAGTACTTACAGCAGCTGGTGGACACACCACATACTGACTGCAACTTTTGTTTTTTTTCTTTTCTTGTTTGTTTTCTTTTGTTTTGTTTTTTTTTTGCTAAGTTTAATACATAATTTAGAAAATTTCAAAACTTTAATGTTAACACGTCAATGTTACTGTAAATTATTTCAAGTGCCATGCTCACACCACCTACAGTATAAAACTAGATGACATTACGCTGAAATGACATTATGTATGATTAAATGAAACTAATTTTTATGACTGCTGTCTGGAATAATGTTTTTAAATAAACAACTGTACATTTAGACATGTTAAGACTTAGTTTTAAACTTTTAAACAACTTGAATTTCCTGCTTACTACATATTTCAGTGGCACATTCCATGACATTAAAAACCGAACATAGTGGCACAGTGTAAGTCTATGAATGACATGAATCATGCAAGAGAACAAGCCAATAACAAGAGCAAGAGCCTGTTGTCAATGGACTTACTCTGTATTTCGTGCTGGAGTAAGAAACACTGTAATAAATATTTTCACTTGACAGTAAACTAAACAAAGAATGATTTTTTTTCTGGCTCTTATGATTATGGGATGGTAAAATGCTATGTTAGTAATGAAATTCTAAATGACGACAAACAAATACTTATACAAATATGGTTGCAGTAAAAAGTATGTGAACCCTTTGACTATACCAGAATTTTTCACGTAAATCAGCCATACAATTTTAATGTGAACTAAACCACAACAATAGGAAAACACAGCAAACACAGTTTTCTAAACAAATAAAAGTGCAACAAATAAAACAGTGCATAAAGATTCACAATGTATGGAGGGAAAAATGTGTGCACGCTTAGATCACCCTTAATGATTTTACATGTGTAAGGAAACCATGTTTGTCCATTGTTTCTACTTAAATGAATATCAGATTAAACTGTTTGAATAATTTATGCAGAAAATCAAAGAGCTCATATACTTTTTCCTGCAAGTATAAATACTGCTATTTTCCTATTGTAGAAGAAAATCCATTAAATGTAAGACATTCACACTGATCTCCAACTCCATGGCCCACATTCGGACTATATGAAGGCCTTTGTGTCTGAGCTGCTTTGTAAATGTCCATTGACATCAGATCTAATTAATAAAGAAAGTTTCATTCCCTGTTTCACAACATCTATGTCACAGTCACCTTTTCTCCTCTTTCCCCCACGTTGCCCTTGTCTCCCTTTAAGCCTGGTAACCCCTGCAAAAATACAACCTCAAGTAATTACAAATGCCTGGATATTCATCGGTTCAGGGGTAAAGATCTTCACAGATATTGTCTGCAGCTACTAGAGGGCAGAACAGTTGCAGCAAGCAACTCAGGAGATAATAAACGGTAAGAGTCAACACACAAGCAGTACGAGTGACAACTCACATCCATTCCAGGCGTTCCAGCAGCTCCCTTCAGAAAAGAAGAAAAAAAAGGAAGTATTATCTGGGATTACAATACTGAATAATGTGACCATTATTAAATGGCCAAACAATTAACAATGTTTTTTTTAACATTTAAATAAATAAATAAATAAATTGAATACTTACAGGTAACCCATATGGCCCTCTGGGTCCAGGATCACCAACATCACCCCTCTCACCCTGTGACAGGTAAATTGAACAGCACCTTTTATATAAACAAATCTAGTGTATAGTATCACTAAAAACCCTTAAACATGTTAAGACTGTGCTGTGAGATTCAGCAGGTGTCTCTGTGAGGGCCAACTGAAATCCTGAGCTTGAAACAGTAAAAGACTGTGAGAATTTAGGTAAATAAGAGATTAAAAACATAAACAAGCATGCAAATTTCATATTATTACAGTGTAATTGTCTACATTACAGTTCGATCCTAAAATTAGACAAAAACTGAAAGCAACGACAACAAAAAACTAAATTCTAAATCAAGATAAAATAAAATAAAAAATAATAATAATATAATAATTTTATTATATTTTATAGAATAATAATATAAAATATAATAAAACTTACTCTATCTCCCTTTGGACCTGCTGGACCAGGAGCCCCGATTGGTCCATCCATACCCTATAAATAGGGGAGTGTATAAGGTTTTGTGCTTTTATAAAAGTTTACATATTAACACAGTTGATGAGAAAATCAGGTTGCCACAAGTTTTTTTTTAATCTTTAGTAATTAGTCATGCAAATCTCAAATAAATACATGGAGTAGCATATATAATACATGGAACGTTAATGAATGAGCAAGTGCTAAATTTGTGTTAATGTCAAACCCGTCAGCAGAAAGAAAGAGTATCTCCTGTTGTCGTTTGATCTCTCACTGTCACATAAAGCTTAACACTGACAAAATATTACCAACGAGTCTAACCACATTCCCCCTTCACCATAAATGTGTCACATGACCCATTTAGGTATTTTTAAAGATGTAGGCCTATGGTACTGGGGGGGACAAAACGTGGCCGCTTAAAACTCACCCTGGGTCCCGGCTTGCCATCCAAGCCAGATGCTCCCTGTGCATTTATGGAAGTATGAGTGGAGGTTTGAAAAGTGAGATTAGTACATAATGAACAGTGAATTGAAAAATGTTGTCAACTTAACAGCTGTGTAACGAACATAAACAAATGGACTTTTATCCAGCACACAAAGTTTAAGGGGCAGCAAAGCAGGTTTAGCTGACTGCACGAGTCACAACAATGAAAACATACATTTGTAAAAAAACAAACAAATGGACAGTGGTGAATGTGGTAAAGGTTAGATGATGTTAAGTCAAAATAAGTCGGGATGAAGTATGAAGATCCCAGGTTGCACGGCTGTCGTGTACTTACGGGGAGACCCAGGGGTCCTCTGTCACCCTTATGCCCAGGCTCCCCTCGCAGTCCCTTGAGACCATGCAACCCAGGTTCTCCCTAATTGGAAAGGAGTGGCAAAGGACAGTTTAGGGAATGCTGTGTAACATTTACTCAGGAGGCAACAATCTTGTCTTTAGGTCAGGGATAGGAAACTTCGGTCCTGGAGGGCCAATGTGTTAGCTCCAACACTAATCAAACACACCTGAATGAGCTAATCAAAGTCTTCAGGATTACCAGGGCTACAGGCAGGTGAGGTCTTTTTTCAGGGTTGGAGCTAAACTCTGCAGGACATCAGCACTTCAGGACCAATGTTGCCTATCCCTGGTTTAGATTTTTGGACAAATAGCAAAGGTTTAAATCCTCCCGAATAAACTGCACGTGATAGTCGACAATGAGTTGGATTACTTAGAACATTTTTGGTATAGGACTACAAAATGGTGAGAAAGCCCTGCTGCAAGTTTCAAGCATTCTGTACGTACAAAACAACACTGCTCAACTAACTTCTGTGTTAGTTATTTCTACTTTCATCTATGACAAAAGGTGATTTGCTCTTTGAACAATTGATGCCAAGTTTGCAGCATGCCTTAAACACCAAATGTCAGTATTCCACAAGGATGGTGGGATTAATTTTAGTAAAGGCATTAACTGAATTAACATCATTAACTAATGATTCCAATAGTAACAAAGTTAAGACACAGGCATGGCTGTGGCACTGACATCATCAATAGCACAAATATGCTACATCCTGTAAAGACATACCTTTGGCCCAGGGAATCCATGAGGACCCTGCAACACAACACAGCATTAATAACATCTTTACTTTACTTTAAACTTGATTGTCCATTAAACAGAAATTCATCTTTGACATATCTTATTGAAAACTAGACACCATTTACATAAACACACAATCAAACACAAATTTAAAACATTGAAAAAAAAACAAACAAAACAAACAAAAAAAAAACCCTGCCCCTTAATTAAAAACAATCACTGCCAATACATGTTGAATTTCACAATATTTTGTTAGAATGCTTTCAGTCATTGGTCTATAAACCATGGCCAGGGTCTTCCTATCAATATTAAAATTCCTTAATTTCCAGAGTAGATCTACATGTTGTCTTACATTCTTCATTACCCTGAAATGTGAAATTGTCATCAATAAGTGTGCCCAAATATTTAAAAATTGTAACTTGCTCTACATTTGTACCCTTAATAGTAACTTGTTCATATGAAACAAACTCTTTTGATTCCTGCAACATAATTGCTTGGTCTTTTCAGTGTTCAATAGCAGATTACTATTGTTAAATTACCGAAGAAGATTTCCAGTGTACTCAAAATAAGTTGAACTACTTGCATCCATCTGACAGGGAATAAAAGCATATTCATCAGCATATTTAAATAAAGTAAGATTTTAACTGAAGCTCATTAATATACAGAATAGAGCAGGGGTGATAGTACACATCACTGTGGTATCCCTGTTTTTAAAACTGTATAGTCAGACTGAATTCTGTCCACACAAATCTATTGGAATCTATTTTTTAAAAATTCATCAATTCATAAAATCAACCAGCTGTTTACACCAAAATCATGCAATCTTTCCTTTAAAATGTGTGGTCGAACAGTATTAAATGCTAATGTAACATCCATAAAGGTAATTTTGACCATTTGCTTTGTGATACTGGGCCTTGTGTAGTAAGGTTAGAGAAGCATCCACAGTGTTCAGATTAGACAGATAAGCAAACTGTAATTGATCTACAGAGCCTTTCATTTGTGCCTTTCATAAGCGCTCTAGCAGAAGATGTTTTAAGCACTGGAATAACATTTTTTCCATGCCACCGGTACAAAGCCATTATCTAAAAATACTTTAATACATGCCCCAGTTGTTCTGTGCACTTACTGTGCCCTTAAGACCACCTGGACTGCCTTATTTGGTTTTATTCTCCAGAGCATGCTGATAACCTTTCTTTCCTGTATTCTCAAAGGTTCAGATTGTATCAAGTTCATTGTCTCATTATTCAAATAACCTACACTATTATCAAATCATGAATAAAAAGCTGTGGCCCTCGAGGAATTTAGTTTGACACTCCTGCTTTAGATCCTTGGTAATCCATAGTTTTTTATCTTGAAAAATTTTAACCTTTTTAGGTTAAAAAAAAAAATCTCAATCAGTGTTCTGGAAACAGTCTGTGTTCACATTGCGAGCCTTAGTGCTCAATTCCAATTTTTGCTCAGATCCAATGTTTTCGTGTAGCTGTTCACATTGCTGTTTTAAATGTGGCAAATATCAGATTTCCAGTGTGAACAGATCATGGTTCTCAGCTGACCCGCAAAATCCCTCAGCTTCGTGTCAAGGTCCTGAGCACCCTATTGGAGTTTTTTCTTTGATAACAACTGACTAAATGTACATTTCCTTAATGTTATGTAATATGTTAAGAGCTGGCAAAGGGTTTTCACACTATTTATTTATTTTTTTGTTTGTTTGTGCGTGTGTGTGTTTGTGAGGTAAGAAAAAATATCGTAATTTACGACTCTTAAAGAAATGTTAATTTTATGTCATTTCTATTGTGCATTTTTAACTCACCATGGGGCCAGGTGGTCCATGCGGACCAGGTGCTCCAGGGGGCCCAATAATCTGTTAATGTGAGCAAAATAAAAAAAAATTGCTGAAATACTTAAATATAAACAGCAAACATGAGGGACAGCAATGGACAAAGATGGAGAAGCTGTTTAAAACATCTGGCCCAAAATACCACAACCTACAAGAAGGCCCAATATAAGGTAAAGTGATTTTCATTACACATGTAACTTGATAATAAAAAAAGTACTCTCAGTACATGTACTGTTACGTCCATAGGGATGTAGGGATTCATTTTATTTATTTTGAATTATTAGTGTTCAATGTGGGGCCTGTTTCTGTGTGTACTCTAGTTCTTCTATGTTGCTCTTGCTCCTCCTCGACAGGCTAATGGGTACCATCTGATTCCTGCCCCAGTTCATTAACTCGAGTACAAAGGAACCCAGAAAATTCCAGGCAGAGAGACTAAAGTAACTACTGAGAGATACTGCAATCGTTGGGTCCAAGAGTTAATACCCTATTAGGAATTCTCTTTTGTTTGTCGTATTGGCCTTTTCCCTCCTGAAGCCTTTGTTCGTTTTATTTCCCACGTATCATGCAAACTGTCACTCTAATAAAGATTACTTTCAGTTTACTACAATATTTTCAGTATATTCTCAGAGGACAGGCTTATGAGTATAACTCATTTGAAGTACAGGCCACCAGGACACCATACAGACTTTATTAAAGAATTTGCTGAATTTCTTAGTGATGTTAGTAATGGCTGCAGATAAAGTCTTAAATGTCTGTGATTTTAATACCCATGTTGATAATGAAAAAAGATGCACTGGGATCAGCATTTATAGATATTCTGAACTCTATTGGGATTAGATAACATGTTTCAGGACCTACTCATTGTCAAAATCATACTCTAGATTTAATACTGTAACATAGAATTGAAATTCTGAAGCAAAGCGATGATATCTCAGATCATTATCTAATATTGTGTTAACTCCATATCGCTAAATCTGTAAATTCAACTCCTTGTTACAAGCCTTGTAAAAGGCTTGTAGAACCACCACTTCTACCACAAAAGACTGCTTTGTAAGTAATCTTCCTGATTTATCTCAATTTCTCAGCATATCCAACAGCTCAGCAAAGCTTGATGTAACAGAAACTATGGACTCTCTCGTTTTTGGTTGCTACATTACACTTAAGGAAGATTAGGCAAAACAGTCCGAAACCATGGTATAACAAGCACACTCGTGCCCTAAAGAGAGCAGCCCGGAAAATGAAGCATAGGTAGAGGAAAACAAAACTAGAGGTATTTCCAGATATTTATTCAATACAGTGGCTAAATTAACGAAAAACAAAGCATCAACAGGCATTGACATTTCCCAACAGCACAGCAGTAACGAGTTTATGAACTACTTTACTTGCAAAATTGATACTATTAGAGATAAAATTGTAACCATATAGCCGTCAGCTACAGCACTGCATCAGATAGTAGCCTATAGATCTCCTGAGGAACAATTCCACTCATTCTCTACTATAGGAGGAGTTACATTATCTAAACCAACAACATGTTAGACCCTATTCCATCTAAGCAACTAAAAGAGTTGCTTTCAGAAGACATAGATCCTCTTCTAACTATTATTAATTCATCACTGTTATTAGGATATATCCCCAAAACCTTCAAACTGGCTGTAATTAAGCCTCTCATTAAAAAAACACAACTTGATCCCAAAGAACTAGTTAATTACAGACCGATCTCGAATCTGCCTTTTCTGTCAAAGGTACTAGAAAAGGCATTATCCTCACAATTATGTTCCCTCATAGAAAAAAATGATATCTGTGAAGATTTCTGGTCAGGATTTAGACCGTATCATAGTACTGAGATCTGATCATGGTTGTATCTCTCTATTAGTGCTTCAACACTATCGACCACAGTATTCTTTTGAAAAGACTAGAAAATTTGGTTGGAATTAGTGAAAGTGCATTGGCATGGTTCAAATCATACTTATCTGGCCGCCATCAATTCGAAGCAGTGAATGGAAAGGTATCATACCAATCACAAGTGCAGTATGGAGTATCTTATGGCTCAGTACTAGGGCCATTACTTCTCACGCTTTATTTACATGTTACCTTTGGGAGATATCATCAGGAAACATGGTGTTAGCTTTTACTGTTATGCTGATCATACTTATCTTTATATTTCTACTAAAAACTGGATGACGAGTAATTTCTTACTACTAAATTCTGAAAAAACAGAGGTGTTAATTATCAGACCTAAAACCTCCACATGTAATAGCCTAGAACACTTGATGGCTGCTCTGATTCTTCATCATCATTTACAGTCATGTGAAAAAGTTAGGACACCCTATTGAATTTTTATTGTTTTCTGTATCAGGACATAATAAAAATTATCTGGTCCTTGGCAGGTCTTAAAATTTGGAAAATAAATCCTCAGATAAACATCATCACATGACATATCACACAGTGTCATTATTTATTTAAGAAAAATACAGCCAAGAGGGAAAGGCCATGTGTGACAAAGTTAGGACACCCTATGAGTCAATTGCCTGTAGATCCACTTTTAGCAGCAATAACTTGAAGCATTCATTTTCTGTGACTTAATTAGTCTCTCACATCGTTCTGGAGGAATTTGGACCACTCTTCTTTTCATCGTTGCTCCAGTTTATTGAGGTTTGTGGGCATTTGCTTATGCACAGCTCTCACCACAGCATTTGAATCAGGATGAGCTCTGAACTTTGACTGGGCTATTGCAACACCTTGATTCTTTTCTTTTCAGCAATTCTGTTGTAGATTTGCTGGTGTGCTTGGGATCATTGCCCTGTTGCATGACCCAATTTTGGCCCAACTTTAGATGTTAGACAGATGCCCTCGCATTTGACTCTAGAATACTTTGATATACAGAGGACTTCATGGCCAACTCAATGACTGTGAGGTGCCCAGGTCCTGTGGCTACAAAACAAGCCCAAAATTACTAGCCCTCCTCCAGCATGCTTGTCTTTTGGTATGAGGTGTTTGTGCTGATATGCTCTTTAGGTTTTCACCAAACTTGGCTCTGTGCATTATGGCCAAACATCTCCACTTCGGTCTCGTCCATTCAAAGGACATTATTCTAGAAGACGTGTTTTGCGCAGATGCACCTTTGACATTTTTCTGAGCTTTACACGGTGAATTCTGACTTTGGGGTGAATTTTCTGGGACGTCCACTTCTGGAAGGAGAGGTGTCTGTTTTAAATGTCTTCCACTTGTGAATAAACTTAAGATTGTTTGGAAATGGCCATATTACTCCTCTCAGATCGATGGCAGCAACAATTGCTTCTCTGAGATGACTGCTGATGTCTTACCTCCTTGGCATTGTGTTAACACACACCTGAAGGCTCCAGACCAGCAAACTGCCAAATATTATGCTTTTATAGAGGCGCTCAGACTTGCTGATGATCAGTTAATCAAAGGTATTTGACTAGCAGTGTTTGACTGTTATTTACCCTCCTAACTCATACGTTAACAGTAAGGGTGTCCTAACTTTGTCACACATGGATTTTCCATTTTGCCTTTATTTTTGTTCAGTAAATAATGACACGGTGCAATTTGTCATGTGTTGTTGTTCATGTGAGATTTTATTTTTGAAATTTTAAGACCAGCCAAGGACCATTTTTTTTTAAAATAATGTCCTGATACGGAAAACCATGGAATTCAACAGGGTGTCCTAACTTTTTCACAAGACTGTAGGAACCTAGGTGTGCTATTTGATAGCAATCTTTCCTTCGAAAGCCACATTTCTAGCATTTGTAAAACCGCATTTTCCATCTCAAAAATATATCTAAATTACGACCTATGCTCTTAATGTCACATGCAGAAACATTAATTCATTCATTCATGACCTCAAGGTTAGATTATTGTAATGATTTATTTGCTCTGCATGCTTAAAAATGCAGAAGCTAGAGTTCTTACCAGAACCAGAAAGTATGACCATATTAGCCTGGTTCTGTCAACACTGCACTGGCTCCCTTTTAAACATTGTATAGATTTTAAAATCTTGCTAATTACTTACAAAGCCCTGAATGGTTTAGCACCTCAGTACTTAAACAAGCTCTTAACACATTATAGTCCTTTACGTTCATTGCATTTTCAAAACTCTGAATACCTCTAATACCTTGAATATCAAAATCAACTGCGGGCGGCAGATCCTTGTCCTATTTAGCGCCCAAACTCTGGAACAATCTACCTAACATTGCTCGGGAGGCAGACACACCCTGTCAATTTAAACCTAGATTAAAGACCCATCACTTTAACCTGGCTTACACATAACACACTAGCACACTTCCCATAACACCCGATGTACTTGTTACATTGTAAGGAGAATTGCATCTATGCTAATATTAGTCTGTTTTATTCTTATTATTTAACGTAGCCACTCAGATCCAGTCTGTATCCAGATCAAATGGTCACTGCAGTAAACCAGTACTCGTCTGTATCCAGTCTAGATGGTGGATCAGGACCGAGAGATGACATATACAGTCCTGTCAGCGGAGACCAAGAGACAGATCCCCAGTTAAGACCTCGTCACCTAGATGGCCATTGGCACAAAACCATGGGAACCAGATGAGTCGTCTACACAAGCTGACTTTGCTGCATCATGGAACAAACTGCTGGCTCGTCTGCCCAGAGGAGAACTGGTCCCCGGACTGTGCCTGGTTTCTATCAAAAGTTTGATAGACTGTCACCGATGACAGTTTTGGTTCCTTGCCGCTGTTTCCTCTGGCTTGCTTAGTTGGGGACACTTCATTTACAGCGATATCGTCAACTTGATTGCACAGATACTATTTGAACTGAACTGAGATGGATGATGACATAACTGAATTCAATAATGAACTGCCTTTAACTAAAAATTGAGTATTTACTGTTGCCCTTTTATTGACACACTATTTTCCTATTTAATACTGTAATGCTGCTTTGACACAATTTGTATTGTTAAAAGCGCTATATAAATAAAGGTGACTTGACTTGACTACTACTGCTGTCACTGACTGTAATTAAAAGAGCAGATTGTGCACATACTCTTAAAATCACATTTTGTACTTACTGAGGGTCCCTGTGGGCCGGGCAAGCCAGTGTCCCCTTTGTCTCCTTTCAGGCCATTCACACCCTGTGGATGCATTACCAAGACATGACTTAAACAGGATCAAACACTGAATGTTATGAGTAATACCACAAGTGTCAACAAATGACATGCTTGGATCATTTTACCTGTAATCCAGGAAGACCCATTGATCCCTTTTCTCCTGATATTCCAGGGATTCCCATGTCCCCCTTTGAACCTTTGTGACCCTGTGAACGTGTGGATTATATTAATGTACTGTCTATTTACACTAAGTGCAAATAGCCCGCCTTGTTAGCAGAGGCTATTTACACTAACTCCACCCACCAATGTGTGGTTAGGCTGGACAACAATACAAAAGATGCCTGTTAACAACAGTTCCAATGGTGTAGGCGGTAAAGCACGTGGCAGTGGATTTTGGACACGATTGATCTAAGTTCAAATTCGCCTTTTACTGAACTCGTTCTTTTCCCTTTACACATCACATATCAGATTGGAAAGACATTTAAATTAAGTGTAAAATGAAGTGCCTCACAGGTGTTTATCGGTTAAGGTTGGGGTAGGTAGAGGAAGGGCTTTCCTGTCCCAATAAGGCAGCATCCATTTAATTATTTTAATAAAAATGATAATGTACCCTTAATACGTTATTATTGCATACTGGTTTATAATGTACTACAATACTGAGGTGCAAATATCTGCCAGTTTTACATAGTGAAACAGACTCGTAGTTTAAATAGCATATCGCTAAGAAAATACTGCTATTGTCACTGTGTAAATAGAATCCATTGCTATTTTCACTTTGTGTAATTATCTGTCGCTATTTACACTTAGTGTAAATAGCATATATCGCTAAGAAAATATGCTATTTTCACTTAGTGTAAATAACATCTAGCACTATTTGCACTTACTGTAAATAGCCACTGCCTTACATTAATTGTGACATATGATTATATAACAAATGAAAGTGTTCTTAGATATGGGTCACACAACAGACAATAAAAGCTAGACAATTACACTAACCAAAATTATACACACTTTTGTTTTTGCCCCCATTTTTTTATGAGCTGAACTCAAAGATCTAAGACTTTTTCTTTATGTACACAAAAGGCCTATTTCTCTCAAATACTGTTCACAAATCTGTCTAAATCTGTGTTAGTGAGGACTTCTCTTTTGCCGAGAAAATGCATCCACTTCACAGGTGTGGCATATCATGATGCTGATTATACAGCATGATTATTGCACAGGTGTGCCTTAGGCTGGCCACAACATAAGGCCATGCTGACTACAGGAATGTCCAGAACTGTTGCCTGTGAATTGAATGTTCATTTCTCTACCATAAGCCATCTCCAAAGGTGTTTCAGAGAATTTGGCAGTACATCCAACCAGCCTCACAACCGCAGACCACGTGTAGTCACACCAGCCCAGGATCTTCACATCCAGCATCTTCACCTCCAAGATCGTCTGAGACCAGCCACCCGGACAGCTGCTGCAACAATTGGTTTGTACAGCCAAAGAATTTCTGCACAGGGAAGCTCATCTGCATGCTATTTGTCCTCATCGGGGTCTCGACCTGACTGCAGTTTGTCGTAACCGACTTGAGTGGGCAAATGCTCACATTCGATGGTGTCTGGCACTTTGGAGAGGTGTTCTCTTCATGGATGAATCCCGGTTTTCACTTTACAGGGCAGATGACAGACAGCGCCGTGTGGGTGAGCGGTTTGCTGATGTCAACATTGTGGATTGAGTGGCCCATGGTGGCGGTGGGGTAATGGTATGAGCAGGTCTATGTTATGGACAATGAACACAGGTGCATTTTATTGATGGAATTTTGAATGTACAGAGATACCGTGATGAGATCCTGAGGCCCATTGTTGTGCCATTCATCCACGACCATCACCTCATGTTGCAGCATGATAATGCACGGCCCCATGTTGCAGGGATCTGTACAGAATTCCTGGAAGCTGAAATCATCCCAGTTCCTGCATGGCCACTCACCGGACATTTCACCCACTGAGCATGTTTGGGATGCCCAGAATCCCAATGGCGTATACGACAGCGTGTTCCAGTTCCTGCCAATATCCAGCAACTTCGCACAGCCATTGAAGAGGAGTGGACCAACATTCCACAGGCCACAATCAACAACCTGATCACCTCTTTGTGAAGGAGATGTGTTGCACTGCGTGAGGCAAACGGTGGGCACACCAGATATTGACTGGTTTTTGGATCCCTCCCAGAACCCCCTAATACAGTTAAACTGCACATTTTATTCAACATCGGATGGGGCTCCCCCTCCCAGTGCAGCAGAGCTGCAGCTCCCTTTGGTTGCAGCATGAGTCCCCATCTGTCATCTGTTGGAGTTATGCTGTGTACTCTCCTTCCCGGTGCAGCAGAGCCACGGCTCCCTTCGGTCACAGCGGGAGCCCTCCATCCGATACATTGTTGCAAGAGGAACTCTCCCTTCCTGCACTGGCCTCCACCAATCGTCTCAAATCTTCTTGCCTATTCAGCATTGAACGGGGCTCCCCCTCCCGGTGCAGCAGAGCCATGGCTCCCTTCGGTCGCAGTGTGGGCCCTCCGGCCCATCATTCGAGCTGTGCTGTGTGCTCAGTGGCAGACGGTGCTCTCCCTCCTGGTGCAGCATGGCCGCGGCTCCCTTCAGTTGCAGTGGGGGCCCCCCGCCCGATACATCGTCACAAGGGGGACTCTCTCTTTTGGTGCAGCAGAGTCGTATTAGGGGGTTTGGTCGCAGTGTGGGCCCTCCGTCTGTCATTTGAGTTACGTTGCGTACTTGGCGGCGGACAGGGCGCTCCCTTCCTCCCTCTGTCTGCCATCTGAAGTTACTCTGCTATCATGCATCATGTAGTGCTCGCATGCATATTTTGGGAGGGCAACTAACAAATCTGGCTGCTGTCCCAGGAGTTCTCTGGGTTCGGGCCATATTCCGGACTTGGAGCCCTCCCTCAGGACAGCACGGCAAAATATGCTTACTATTTGCTCAACCAGATTAGATGTAAGGGTGAACTTGTAAACACAGATTTAGACAGATTTGTGAACATTTGAGAGAAATAGGCCTTTTGTGTACATAGAAAAAGTCTTAGATCTTTGAGATCAGCTCATGAAAAATGATGGCAAAAACAAAAGTGTTGAGTTTATAATTTTGGTCAGTGTAGAATATTTTAGTCCTTACCCTTTCACCATCAAGACCAGGAAGTCCAGGAACACCCTGATCACCCTGTCAAAACCAAAAATACTTTATAGGGTGAAATGAACTGCAGTCACATTGTGATTTTTGACTTTACATAAAATGCTAGACTCTCACGTAAGATGTAATGTAACATGTAATTCCCCATAATGACCACATTCATGGGTGGACTGGCCATCGGGCAATTCTGGCAAATGCCAGAAGGGCCAGTAAGATTTTTATGACTTTTTTTTTTTTTTTTCACTTGCACGATTTGTGGCAGACTTGTCATCTGAAGCACAGGGAGTTTTCCTGCTGGGCCACCGTACAATGTGGGCTGGCCCATTGCGTGAATATATAATTAATTATAGTAAATGTACATAGCCCATATTCATCCATTGGCCCAGACGAATGGCCCACTTGATTTAAATATTCTAATCAATTTAGCACTCTCCGGCTCAGTGCAGCGGCCCAAAAGCGCTCGTCAATGTCAAAATGTTTGAAATAGCCAATCAAAGTGTAGAAGGCGGGATTTACCATTCACTGAGCTAAGCTGCCGCACCACTTGAATGCAAGCTGAGGCAATGTAAGCAGCTAAACATGACGAAACAATTCAGCAATATGTGCTAACTGTTTACGATATAAACAAATGTTAAACAACAGACATACATTTTCAGAGATGCAAACTACTACTAATGTTCTTAATGCCATTTACGTTATTCTTCACAAGATAAAAGTGAATGTTTATAAATCTCTATCCAGGCTTTCTTCTGTAATTTTCACGTGGCTAATGCTGCGTTCAAGTCCTCCTGGGACGTTGTTACTTACGACTTGACAAGTCGCCATTACAATGTCAGGTGCGTTCAAGTCACTTTAGTCGGAACAAGATGGCTTTTTACCTTTGCTACATAAATTTAAATGATTTTTTAAACTCTGCATCTACAAAATGATGAATAAAGAATGTGCATCATTGTGTTTTTGCTTTTTTCTGTTTTTATTCAATTTATGAAGGTGATGTAAACTGCATTATTATATATTCTAAGGTAATTCTACAATAATATAATATTCTGTATATGTAACTTATATAGTTTTATTGTACATTACAAAAAAAAAATCATTTTATTCATTTCAGCAGATTTACGGTCAGTACAAGACGCTGCATATCTATTGTCTTTGGATACGTCCGTTGCATCTGACACAATTTTTCACTGACACGTCCCCAACTCGGAAACTCTTTTGAGTTTCCCACTCATAATAACGACTTTGTGGTGGTGTTCATGTGCATTTAACTCGTAAATACGATCTATCTGACATGACTTAAACACACCATCAGAAGATGTTTAAAAAATGAAAACACATAAGCCTAAAACATCATTCTCAAGTTTACTATAGAACATTGTAAATCTGAATACTTTCACTTTCAAATACCGTAATTAGGAAAGTGACATATATTAGGCTATAATAAAAATATACTTTGCTCATTCAAATGATTTATTTAATATACAATCTGTTGGTCAAATGTTTGAAATAAGTAAGACTTTTTATTTATTTTTTAAAAGAAGGATAAATTTATATGACCATAAATACAGTAAAAATAATAATATGAAATATTATACTTACTTATTATTACTTACTTATTATACTTTGTCTGGCCTCAAACATCCATGTATATTATACATACTGTTAAAGCTATTTTACAATAATTCATTTCTGTGATTAAAGCATCATTACTTCAGTCTTCAGTGTCACATGAAATTTCTCTTCAGAAATTATTCTAATATGCTGTTTTGCTGCTTAATTATTATCAGTTATTATTTGTGATCAATTATTACTAATGGTTTTTATTATTATCAATACTCAGTGTTTAAAATTTTTTGTGGAAACTGTGATACTTTTACTTTTTCAGGATTATTTAATGAATTCAAAGTTAAAGAACAGTATTTATTTGAAATATAAATAATTTGTAATAAGTATTAATATCTTTACTGACACTTAAATTAATTTAATGCAACCTTGTTAAAAATTATTAATCTGTATATATTTTTAATATTACCCTAGCCTAGACTGAATGGTAATGTTTCACATTTTCCATATGAATATGAACCAGCACAAATGCTTTCAACACTGATAATAATCAGAACTATTTCTTGAACAGCAAATCAGAATGATTTCTAAAGGACCAATAGAAAAGCACCATAAAAACAGTCCACACTCTGCACTACATTCCAAGTGTTCTAGAGCAGAACAGAGCATTGTGTCATATGCACTGATATTATGGTAGGTATTTAACTTTAGTGATATTAAACTGTCCCTCTAAAAAAGATTATATGACTATTTGTCATGTACACCAGGAAAGACAAATTCTAAAAAAATATGCCAGTCATTCATTAATGTTAAACGAGAACAAAGATTCACATATAATGTACTCACCCCACTGCCATCCAAGATGTTTGTCTTTCTTTCTTCAGGCGTAAAGTAATTATGTTTTTTGAGGAAAACATTTCAGCATTTTTCTTCATATAATGGACTGATATGGTGCCCCGATTTTGAACTTAGGTTATTTTCATTTAAAAAAAAAATACAACTGAAATACTTTTTATTCTCAAACGCTCATCTTGCCTTGCTCTCATTGAACTCTGTGTATACTGGCTCAAGACAGTTAGGGTATGTCGAAAAACTCCAATCGTATTTTCTCCCTCAACTTTAAAAGTCATTTCAAAATCATCCTCAAAAAAAATAATTTCTTTACGACTGAAGAAAGAAAGACATGAACATCTTGGATGACAATGGGGTGAGTACATTATATGTGAATCTTTGTTTTGGAAGTGGAGCTCTCCTTTAATGATAGCATTTTATTTCTTTATTGTGTTGTATTTTTATGTTAGTAAGTGGTGTTAAGAATTTCTCTGTGCATAATGAGCTGGTGGGTTTATAGTGTGGTGTGTTGTGGACTGGGTGTGGTAAGCCACTCTGTGCCAGAAAGTGCAGGGCCATTTTTTAGCCCTAGTCCACCACTGGCCACATTGTTAATATATTATGTTAATACCTTCATCCCCTTTGGTCCAACTGGTCCAGGAGGCCCAGGGGGACCCTAAATCACAAAAATAAATAAAAGAAGAACATAAGAAAAATTCAAATGAGAAGTTACATGCGCCAAATAATTGATTTATGTTTTTAGTTTTATGTATATGTCTGTGTGTATATGTATATTATACACACACACATATATAAATACATACATATACATATATAACATAATGAACGACAAAATACACTTACAGCACACAAGGGACACATTTCTCACACACTTTTTGTTACATACAAAACAAGAGCCTATGCAGACTGAACAACATTTACACACACTTTGATCCTTGTTAAATTAAGTCTTTATCTTGAGTAAGATAAAACAAATGTTAACAAATATTGGCACAGCAACACACAGTGTTTCACTGATAAGGCACCTGTAAGAGAATTAGCAGAATTGGAGGAGACTCCTGTTTATGAAAGTGTTGAATTCATGCTGAGCAAAAATACAGCACATATAACACAGACAAAACAGAGGTCAATTACCGTAACTGTAATAGTAGTTATCTTCTGTAGACAGTCAGGAATGAGGGAAGGTAAAAGATAAGATTACAGTTATGCATCAGACCAACCTGTGTGTAATACTTTCTGTCTGTGCCTATTACTTTTGAAGCACCACATAAAACACTACTTTTGAATTTTATGCATTTTGAATTATTGGGTGTGCATTTGAATTATTTTGAAGTTAATTCAGTGTTAACGGTCAGACTGAAGTTCATGCAATTTATGTCAATCCTTATTTTCAGTCATAATTATTTTCAATTACTCACCAGATATTAGGAATTAAGCACTTTGGCTTGTGATATGAAAGGTTAAAAATATTATTTACAACGAAAGATCATAGATATGATATGACTCCACTGACCTGAAGAGCCTCTTGGATGTTTCCATTGTAGTCTATGATTTCAGTTGTACCCTGGTCACCTTTCTCCCCAGGTGGCCCCTGAACAAAAATGATACTTTCAATTGGTGGTGAAATATATATATATATATATATTCCAGCATGTTTATACTGAAAAAGAGGGACTTGGGACAATTAACTGTCTTGGGACAATATTTCTTATTTTGAAGTTTATTTACAGAGGTGGGTAAAGTATCCAAAAACTGTACAGTGTGTGTATATATTTCACTGCCAAACAATTGAATGCATTTGCAGATTTGCTTTCAATTGACTGTAGGTTCATGGCCAAGTCATCCAATCCTCTTTATGTTCTTAAATTGCTTGTTATGACTCAGAGTGACAAACCACTTCAATTTATTGTGTGCAGGGATCTAGACAAATAATTCAAACTGATTTGCAAAACAATTTAGATTTTTGAACGAAACCAACTCAAAAGAGTGATTCATTCACAAATAGGGCATTGCTCATGCTCCAGGAAAAAGAGACAGTGTAAAAATTTAGTCAAGTAAATGTAACAGAGTAACTGACATCAGTGTAGCTTATTACTACCCATGGCTGTTTATACCAGCTATTTCACTACATTACGCCCTGGATTTGTGAATAATAGCATGCATATTTCACTGATTCTTGAGACATGGGACAAAACATGTCCAGCAGCTGTAACTGTGTGTCCACTAAAATGGGTATATATATTGACTTATTGTCAGTCCAAAGCCTTTACGTTAATGGTATGTATGAAACTCACATTTTTGCTACTTTTAAAATCTCTTTGTCTGACAATATTGCAAATGTTAATATTAATCTATTATTTTTCTTTCTCCCTGTCCATTGGATGTGTCAGTGTATTAAGGGCGCACAGTAGCAGTTGCAGTTAGATTGGAGTTACCGAAACATCAAAAACATCCACACTTTGGACAGTTCAGCCATTATCCATGTACGTATTCAAAGTGTGCTATATAATTTTACAGTTTGTTTTAGGAAGACACTATTGTATTCCTTGGCCTACCATTCGCAATCCTAGAACTGAGGTCTAACAGTTATCTGTCTTATCATATTCAAGTTTCTTAGGATTCAGATGTTACTAAATTATTGACATTAAGTTTGATATTTCCAGAGTAGTACTGAATCTCATTTTTAACTGTGTATTTTCCAGGCTGTAGATGAAGCCCTCATCCCAAGATGCATTGAGGAGACAATGCCCATGACAGACCAGGGGATATCAGGATCGTCAATGAAGGCCAGAAGATCTTACAGTGATTTGGATAAATTGGCATTAGCTACTGCAAAATTCAACTGCCCATCTAACTGAGAGGGATCATTCACCAAAAAATGAAAATTCTGGTATCATTTACTCACCCTCAAGTTGTTCAAAACCTGTATGAATTTCTTTGTTCTGCTGAACACAAAGGAAGGTATTTTGAAGAATGCTTATAACCAAACAGTTTTAGGGCACCATTGACTTCCATAGTATTTTTTCCTACTATGGAAATCAGTGCTGCCCCAAAGTTGTCTGGCCTCAAACATCCTTCAAAATACCTTCCTTTGTGCAGAACAAAGAAATTTATACAGGTTTGGACCAACTTGAGGGTGAGTAAATGATACCAGAATTTTCATTTTTGGGTGAATGATCCCTTTGAGGAGTATAATGGTGAAGCTTTAAAATCAGCACACTTTCAAGGAAAGTCCTTTTTAAAAAAATGTAGAAATACTTTTTTTATTACTTTTTTTATTACATTAGTTATGCTGTTATTGTTCTTGTTGTGTGATATTGTATTACATTACGCAAGTTTTTGTGGGGGCAAAGAAGTGTACGATTTTTAGTTTTGGATTTTGCTTTTATATGGGGTTATATTATAACAGATGCATTTCAAACAAATGAGCTATGTCTGTAACATGGTTCTATATATGTATAGAACTTTACAAAATATACAATGTATATATGTATATATGTATTGTAATCTGTATGGATTGTTGTGTACTATTGAAATCCAAAAATTGTTCTGGTAATTTTTAGATCAGTTGTTGTTTAAATGTGAATATTAAGGTCCTGAGGCATGTTTCAGAAAGGAGGTTAAGTGAAAACTCTGAGTATGTTAAACTTGAAATGAGGGAAGCTCTGGGGTTTCCATTTCAGAATGAGAGGTTTGTCAAACCCGAGAAAGCAGGGTAAGTTAAGCCTGTTTCTAAAAGAGAGGTAACTTAAACTCAGAGTCAGTTTCCATGGTAACTTACTCTGTGAACCTAACCTGGTCGGGAGCAGGTTTTCTTTGTAAACCCAGAGTTTCTTTTGGCCTCCTCACCCTTTTTAAAAGTGTAAGCGATGTTTAACTCATTCATTCCATCACGCTGCAAAAATGCTTTTCTGGCAACACTTTAGAATACAGTTCCGTCGTTAATGAATAGCTATACAGGTGCATCTCAAAAAATTTGAATATAGTGAAAAAGTTCATTTTTTGCTTGTAACTTGTTTCAAAAACTGAAACGTTCATATATTCTAGATTCATTACATGTAAAGTGAAACATTTCAAAAGTTTTTTTGTTTTAATTTTGATGATTAGAGCCTACAGCTCATGAAAGTCAAAAATCCAGTATCTCAAAACATTAGAATGTTTGCATTTGAGTTTCATTAAATGTCCATCCCTACAGTCCATCCCTTTGAAACCACAATAATGGGGAAGACTACTGACTTGGCAATGGTCCAGAAGACAATCATTGACAACCTCCACAAAGAGGGTAAGTCACAGAAGGTCATTACTGAAAGGGGTGGCTGTTTACAGAGTGCTGTATCAAAGCATATTAAATGCAAAGTTAACTGGAAAGAAGAAATTGGGTAGGAAAAGGTTCACAAGCAACAGGGATGACCGCAAACTTGAGAATACTGTCAAGCAAAGCCGATTCAAACACTTGGGAGAGCTTCACAAGGAGTGGACTGAAGCCGGAGTCAGCGCTTCAAGAGTCATCACACTCAGATGTCTTCTGGAAAAGCCTCAAGCCACTTCTGAAACAGAAACAACGTCATAAGCATCTTACCTGGGCTAAGGAGACAATGAACTGGACTGTTGCTCAGTGGTCCAAAGTCCTTTTTTCAGATAAAAGTTCATTTTGCATTTCATGTTGAAATCATCATCTCATAGTCTGTAGGAAGACTGGAGAGGTACAGAATCCAAGCTGTTTAAAGTCCAGTGTGAAGTATCTGAAGTTAGTGATGATTTGGGGTGTCGTGACGTCTGCTGGTGTTGGTCCACTGTGTTTTGTCAAGTCCAAAGTCGATGCAGCCATCTACCAGGAAATTTTGGAGCACTGTATGCTTCCATCTGCTGACAAGCTTTATGGAGATGCTGATTTACTTTTCCAGCAGGAGTTTAGCACCTGCCCAGAGTGCCAAAACCACTTCCAAGTGGTTTGCTGACCATGATATTACTGGGCTTGTTTGGCCAGCCAA
This sequence comes from Labeo catla, assembly GCA_012976165.1. Lineage (NCBI taxonomy): Eukaryota > Metazoa > Chordata > Actinopteri > Cypriniformes > Cyprinidae > Labeo > Labeo catla. Next base: position 40,626 of record VONZ01001446.1, on the reverse strand, counting down.
CATGCCTGCCCTGAACCCCATTGAGAATCTATGAGATATTTTCAAGAGAAAGATGAGAAACAGTCTATCCAACAATACACAGAGCTGAAGGCTCAATAGTGCCTCAGCAGTGCCACAGGCTGATTGCTTCCATGACACACCTCACTGATGCTGTAATTTGTGCTAGGAGCAAGTCATTTGCTGTAATTTGTGCTGCCAACCAAGTATTCAGTGCATAAATGAACATACTTTAAAAAACTTGAACTTTTCGGTTTTGAAAATCCATTTTTTGATTGATCTTAGGAAATATTCTAATATTTTGAGATACTGGATTTTTGACTTTCATGAGCTGTAAGTTTAAAATAAAACAAACAAACAAACAAAAACAAAAACAAAACGGTCACAAATAAAAAATGAAATTTTTTCACGATATTCTATTTTTTTTTTTAGATGCACCTGTACAGGAACAAATGACTAATGCACTATTAACATTTTAGTAACTACTATTAACTAACAAGCAACTCTGTTTAACAAATCAGTAAGTAATAGAACTTAGTTGAAAGTGGTAGTTCACTATTAGCTAATCAGTAACTACTATTTTTTTTCATATCTACCGGAGAACTACAAAGAACTCCTACAAACAGGTTCATAATTAATGTGAATGGTGCAAATGTAAAATTCATTTTTAAAGTGAAAATCATGGTAATGATTACTAGTAATGACTCAGGTATGACCAAATCCATCAGAAGAAATTACTAATTATTTGGATCAGTATTCTAAAGTGAATAACAACTCTCTAGTAATGACTAAAATCATTGTAAGCTTTTGAGGTATATGTAAGGTTTTGGATAGTCATGACTCCAGTGTTATTACATCCTTCTAAAGGAATTACTAATTATTTGGATCAGTATTCTAAAGTGAAGATCAGGGAAACCCACTAGTAATGACTCAAATGTTACCAAATCCATTGGACGTGTTACCATTCAGAACTTTACAAAAACCTCAAAAGTTTACAATAACTTTAGTCATAACTAGGGAATTATTATGATCTTCACTTTAGAATACTGATCCAAATAATGAATAATTCTTTCTGATGGATTTGGTAATACTTGCGTCATTACTAGTTGGTTACCATGATTTTACTTAAAATTAATAATACATTTGCATTATTCACATTCATTATGAACTTGTATATAGTAGCAGTTCTTAGTAGGAGATATGAAAAAAATAGTACTTGCTGATTAGCTAACAGTGAACTACCACTTTCAACTGAGTGCTATTACTTACTGATTTGTTAGTTTCTTGTTAGTTAATAGTGGTTAGTTAATGCACAGCAGACATACTGTTCTGAGATGAAAGAAAATAGGTCATTTGTGTTCCAATGATATATCAAAATGCTTAAATGTGAATCTTGAAAAAAAAAAAAACTTTATAAACAATAACATACTGTTTGTTGTGTTTGTTTTTATACAGTAGTTGATTGATTCAGTTTATTTGATAGTAAATAAAAATAACAAAGAATATAAAAGTAACGACTTTATTTAACAATTCGTCTCATCTGTGTCACCATAGCGCCATTTTGGAGAATATCCAGCAAACGGCGTATGCTGTTCAGTGTCAGCTGTGCCACACGGATATGTCTTCTATGTTCCTTACGCTTTGATTTGAATGAAAACAGCGAATCTGTGTGGTGCGGCTGACAAAGAAAAGGGTAGGCAGTTCGCATCCAGTGGATATTCTTCAAAATGGCGCTTCGGTGACACAGATAAGACGAATTGTTGAATAAAGTCGTTATTTTTATTTTCTTTGTGTACAAAAAGTATTCTTGTTACTTCATAAATTCAAATTAAACCACTTATGGCAGATGGACTATTTTGACGATGCCTTTCATACTTTTCTGGGTCTGACAGTGGTATTTACTTGGCAGTCAATGGGACAGTCACAAACCTCTCGGGTTTCATCCAAAAAATTGTGTACCGAAGACGATTGAAGCTTTTACGGGTTTGGAACAACATGGGGGTAAGTAATTAATGACAAAATTTTCATTTTGGGGTGGAGTAACCCTTTAAAATGACAACTGTGTCAGGTCTATATCACCTCTGTCAGATGAATATTTTGATAATATTAATTATGATATTTTATATTTGTTGTGGAACTGTTGGTCACATGTGACAATATAATCTGTCTGCTAACATTATGAATCTTGATTGCTTGATTGCAAGATATGTGATGGCATGGTAAAGAGCACATTTTGATAAAAAAGAGAAAAGGTTGAATCAAAGCATAACTCAGCAGCTTAGTACATGTAATATACAAAAATGTAGTTTAATTTGTCTGAGTGAAAGGTTTTATTTTTTTTCAATATTGCACCGTTTGTCCCATTTCTCAAGAATTTGTGATTTTCGTGCATATTTGGAAGGAAAAAAAGGTTTTAAACAACATTGCAGAGAAAGGAATAAAGCTAATGTACAGACCAGTGTTACATTTGCTGGCCAGAGCTGTCCAAAAATCATTTTAGATTTTACTCACTTGTGATCCTGTTGGGCCTACATCACCTTTGTCTCCTGCATCCCCCTGCAATGGACCAAGATTATATTTAAAGATTTTAAGAAAGTATAATATTGGCTGTTTGTTATATTAATATGTAACAAATGTTGTATTAATATTTTAGCTTTACATTTTAATTGTTTTTAACTTTCTAATGCATGGCTTACTAAAGAATCAAGACTGACCTTTGAACCTTTCAGGCCTGGTGCTCCTGGTTCCCCCTGCTCTCCCTTACAATTATTTGAAAACAGTTAACGATTTATCATCCACACATTCGGAGGCAACATGATAACATATCTACTGTTCTGTGTGTGGTCAGAATAATTATGGTCCATGTTACTGATTGAGCAATAACTGGATTCTCAAAGCCTCCCTTGAGAATTACAGAGGAGGTCATATGGTTTACACCATGTAACATTTTAAGCCTTAGTTTTCTTGAGGTACTAACAAGAGATTGTTTATTTGAACTTTGGATGACAGTCTGTCAGATAATGTTTTTTATTTGAGGCCTGGAGATTCATTATGTGTCATGTGTCTTTTGTTTATTTAGACTGGGTAAAAATTTCTGCAGAAATGACCCGCAGCAAATTGTAGTATTGTTGTTTGTGGAAAGACAATAGGTACAAAAAATAATAACCCTTGCCTAAATCTCATTCAAAATAAAATATTCCTGAGAGAATTAAGTAGGATAATTTCATATCTCCAAGACAATTTAGTTATTTTTAAATCATATCCATCCAGCCATTTTCCAAACTGCTTATTCTCTGTAGGGTCATGGGGAATTATATCATATATCATTTCATATATCACATATCACATGTGCTGGTGGCATGTAGACCTATTTGTGCTTTTGCTAATTTTCAAGTGACTTGTAAAGTGACTTTCAAAAGATAAACACTGCTCCAAAAAAGGAAACAATCATCTCAGTATAACACTAAGTCACTTAAACTTTAAGAATCAGTTGATAGTGAAACTGAAAATCAAATTAAAGTAACAACAGGTGTACTGGAGAGACAAAAGCAAGACAACCCCCAAAAAGGGAGTGGTTTTGCAGGTGATAAAATTGCTTTCTCCTTATCCTTCCTGATTAGGGCCCTTGTCACTCCTTGTAGCATGAGCCAGTATCTGCAACCCAATCAATGTCGTCGCAAGGGTAAGTGGGTCTTCTTGCACAGCTTTAAAGGGGTCCTATTATGCTTTTTCACTTTTTGAAATTTAGTCAGTGTGTGGTGTGTATGTTTGGACATAAAAAGTAACAAGTACAAAGTTCAAAGTGGATTGGATATCCTCTAATTGTTCTGACAGGAGTTTTTCTGTGACCATATGAACTTTTAAATTTTACTTACTATATTTAAGTGAAGATTTTTAATTTTTATGTTTCAGTCACTGACATTCAATGTTTGATTTAAGTGTTCCTTTATTTTTTATGAATAGTGCATACATAGACCTAGCTTTACAACAGTTTGGCCTTTGTCTTCTTTTTGTGACACTGGGACATTTCACTACATTAATGACTTTTCCCATCCTTAGATGACTGCACCTATTTACTGCTCATCTTACCTTGTGTCCTGCTGGACCTGTCTCACCACGTTCACCCTTGCCAGGCGGTCCTGGTTCTCCTCTCTCTCCCTACAAATTTTTTTTGGGTGTTCAGACATTATTTTTCACAACCTATTATATCATAAAAAGCCCAACATGCTCAAACTGATCTCCTGGTCTGATCAAGCTAGTCTGTTCTGCTGGTTTGAGCTAACCAGTTAAAACCAGATTACAAGGTACACTAGGGGATCCCTGTAAACTTCCAGGGGGTCCCCACTAAGTGTTAAATTGATTTACATTTAGTTACATTAACAATTGTATTTAGCATGTTAAAAAAAAAAAAAAATAAAAAATAATAATAATAATAAATATGTAGAGTGTTAAACTGACATCATAATTTTGTTTATTTTTATTACAATAGAAGTACCAGAAGTACATGTTAGCTTAGATGGAAGGGTCTTCAAATATTGTCTTGGACAAAGGGGGTCATTAAAGACAAACAAGCTGAGAATCACTGAATTAGGCTACTCTTTTCTTTATGTGTACCAATTTCTTCGAAATGTCCTGTAGAGGGCAGTATGACAGCACATGACGTATCTTGAAATGCACTGATTAGAGTTTCTTCATAGGTGCCTCATTGCACTGCCACTGCCTATGTCTCATACATAAATCTTATACATTTAACCAAATACTAACTTAATATGTAAATTGGTTTAATAATCTAATTAATCAAAAAAGACTGGTAAAAATAGTTTAAATGAAGCTTTTCTCTCAATAGTTATAATAGTGCTCCCACATAAACTGAACTAACTTTTTTAGTCGTTTGTTGTTTGTTAACCTTACAGTCCTTAACAGAGCTATCAGTGACACATCTGAATGACACCGCAAACCATGACAACAACATTAAACTATAATATATATTAGCATTGGCTGTGTTACAAACCCACCTTAGTTCCTGGCAGGCCTGGAAGCCCAGGCTCACCTTGAGGCCCAAAGAAACCAGGTTCACCCTGCATACAGAAGCAACGCATGGAACTGTCTGTCAATTACTAGGACTCAAGTATTCACAATCTAAATTAAAAAGGTCGAGTACTGTAGGCAAACAATGTTCCATAGCATTTATGTCCTACAATATCAGTAATATATTTATTATATTGGTAATAATGTTCTAGATTGGCTAGTATGGTGACTAACATTAATATAAAATGTAAAAGCATTACATGAGAAGAGGAATGTTGCTATCATCCAGTGCTAATTTAATTATAAAACACTGCATCTTTGTACTAGCACTGATATTTTCAGTGCCAATTAATCAAACATTCTAACCTCTCTTATTCAATGAATGAACACAGTGTGCAAGAGCTTCACATTAATACAATGTTAGCATTCAGAGCCTTCGGCCTCTAAGTGAAACCAGGGTTACATAAAACAGGAGGGATTTTTACAAGGCTAGCAGGTTGTAAGTGTATAGAAGAATACAGGTAAACAAACCAAAACAGCAACAAGCATTAGCTCATGCCTATTTGAGCATTCTCAAACTCAAACTATGTAGAAATCCACTGATTCAGCGGTTTTCCACACACTTTCTCAATTTTTTCAAAAATATATTTTGCCAATTTGGAACACGAAAATCTGCAATCAGCTTTTAATTTTCAGTTCAGAAGGCAAGAAAACAAAGCTCCATTACAATACACAAAAGTGGTTTGATTGTTGTGGAGACTGTTTGAAAAATCATAATACAAGCCTGGGTATTTATACTAGTATAAAGTGGGCAAAGTAACAGTCTGATTCACTGAAGAATCATTTATGAATGATTCCACAACCAATGAATCCTGATAATGTGCATTTAGATAAATCAATATGAAGCACACTCCATTCAAAACAATAACTAATTGAAGCTTTGTCAAACAGGTTAATGTGAAAGATACATGGACACAATATAGCTGCACTTTAACAGCTGTGGAGTCTATATAGACATGATATTGGCTGCTGCATATGGGGGGATGGGTGGGCTCAGAGGTTTTAGGTTTATTTAGACACAACATTTACCTTAATCCCGGGGAGTCCAGGCAGCCCTGGAAGTCCTGGCTCACCCTATGTAGGAAAAGTGCAACAAATTACAGCCAAACCAAGCCACCACTACTGGCGATGAGCCTGGAAACCCAGATCAACCACAGTAGGTTTCCTCTAAACCCACAGTATCAAAAGATTGGCTCTGGTTCACATACTAAAGTGAAAACCATCAAGATTCTAGTTAAAGCAAAGACACATTGGCCATCTAATGGTGTTACTGTTGGATCATTTCCATTACTTTTCAAGTCAATGGTACTGCCATGCACAATGTACGTAGAGATGTGTACAATTATATCTGAAGGTTCTGCTTATTTCTCATGCTAAAACAGAATATGGATCCCATTAAACCATAAAATATATTATTATATTACTCTGTATTATAAGTATATCAGTACATCATGAGAAAAGAAGCAGAATCCTTAGAAGCATTAACATAATACATCACAGATAAAATTCCATTGTTAGTCGTTCATGCTCTGCTGAAATAAATACACATGTAAAAAGTGAGTAGGACTAGCGCTCAGATAGTGATGTTAAATAGATCCCAGACTTCAGTTTTCACAGAACTACTACTAAGTGCTGTATATGTGATTAACATTTCTGTAAGAATAGAACTGAAGCTCTTCTCTTGAGTTTGAATTTGGAGCAGATGAATTATTCAGAGAAGACTATAACAGTGTTTTACTGGGCAGGACAAAAACAAGTAACAAAGTGTAATACAAAACACATAAATAAAAATGCAATGCAAAGTAGACAAATTATAATGCCATGGTATAGTATATTATGTTTTTTTATCCAGTGGAAATAAAGTGTGTTCCCCTTCAGTCGTTTCACTACTACGTTACATATGGGAACTCGCTTGAGAGTCCAATCATCTCTGAGCCTTATTCAAAAGGCCAGTGAACATTGGCGAGTGGTATTTGCATGCCGAGCCACTCCCCCGTACATACGGGTATATAAGATGGCGGCGTGCAACCACTCATTCAGATTTTTGCTTCGGAGCCTCGTCTCGAGCTTACCATATAACAAGAAAAAGAGTTCCTGTTTAAAAAAAAAAGAGTTCCAGCTCTCTCTCCGCTGGCGTGCTGCCAATTCTAAAAGAGCTTTCAATAAAAGAGTGTTTGGCAGCCGCCAGCGAGATCCTGCGGGCGGCCGTTTTCACGGCCAGAAAAAGCCTCCTGCATTCCAGCGAGCCTCCCCGTTTGAGTGCACAGTTGTGCCGCGGTCCTCCCTGGGCAAACCGGGATCTAAAAGAGCTAATTTCTCACGGGTGTCGAAGGCATTTTTCCCGGGATGTCTCTCCGGCCGTGCGCTTCTCTATGCGGCAGTTTCCTCACCTCGCTGGACGGGCATGATCGCTGTCTCACGTGCCTGGGCCGAGAGCACGCTGAGGCAGCGTTCACGGATGGTTCATGCGTTTATTGCGAGCGCATGACCATGGCCGCGTTAAGGTACCGCCGCTCGTTCGCGAGTCGGCTCCCCTCGTTGCCTTCCCACGGTAAGTCGTTGAGCCGTCAAGGTTTTTCGGCGACCGCGGTGAGGCACTTGGGGGACCTACAGGTGACTGTGCAGAATGTTCCGCCGGCCAGCAAAGCCCCGCGGACTTCTGCATCACCGCGCTGTCCCGTTGAGTGGCCAGAGCAGTACACTTCCCCGCACACCGGGCCGAGTGTCTCCTTTGGTGCTCCTCAGGAGGTAGAGATGTCTGCTTCAGCATCAGAGGGGGAGTCGGAAGGTGAGGCGGACGTCTCGGCGGGTCAGCGCCCCTCTGCGGTCGCTGCCCCGTCTGAGGTGGACGCCGAACTTTCGGCTATGCTCCTCCGAGCCGCCAAGAAGATCGGTCTGGAGGTGCCCAAAACACCTCCGGCCGATCCTACGAGGCTGGATGATTGGTATCTGGGGAGGTCATCCGCGGCACCTCCGCGCTCCCCCCAGTGCCTTTCTTCCCGGAGGTGCACGAGGAGCTGGTGAGGACGTGGCGGGCTCCATATTCATCTCGCCCACGCCCCAGCTCCTCTCCCCTCGCCACCCTCGACGGCGGGGCAGCCAAGGGTTATGTGGCGGTCCCTCAGGTTGAGCGCGCCGTCGCGGTGCATTTATGCCCGCGGGGCGCCGCCACCTGGCGGGATCGGCCCCATTTCCCGTCCAGGGCGTGTAAGCTTTCGTCCGCTCTCGCGGGCAGGGCTTATCATGCCGCTGGACAGGCTGCCACTGCCCTGCACGCCATGGCGACCTTACAGGTCTACCAAGCCAAGGCGTTAAAACATTTGCACGAGGGTGGCCCTGACCAAGGGGCGATGCAGGAACTCCGTGCCGCCACCGACTTCGCCCTCCGGGCGACGAAAGTGACGGCACGTTCCATTGGGCAGGTGATGTCCACAGTAGTGGTACAGGAGCTACACCTATGGCTGACCCTGGCTCAGATGGCAGACGCCGACAAAGCTCGCTTTCTCGACGCTCCCATCTCCCAGGGCGGCCTATTCGGCGACACCGTCGAGGACTTTGTCCCGCAGTTCTCGGCGGTCCAAAAGCAGACGGAGGCGATCAAACACATCCTCCCTCGTCGTGACACTACCACCACGTCCGCGAGGCCTCAACCTCCGCCTGCCCGTCGCCGAGGGCGCCCCCCTGCAGCTCCAAAAACACCGGCTTTGTCCCCCGCCGAGGCACACGATGCCAGACTGGCGGCCCGGCGACGAGCCGGCCGCGGGAGAGTGGCGCCGCCTGCGTCTCAGGGACCGGCCAGGAACACCCGCAGGAGAGCTGCGAAGCGTCCCTGACGCGGGCACCCCAGAGGTGGAGAAGACTGCTCTTTGGGAGATGACAACACCTGCGTCCCCTATCCCGGTGGAGGGCCGGGAGCCACTGTGCGCTCAGACGCTGCCGTTGGCCCACGGGTCGACGGTACCCACAATTTCACAAAAAGAGCCAATTTTCTCACCTCTGGGGCTTCGACCCCGAGTTCCCTTTTCGAGCAACACCTTGCATCCTCGGATCCGGACTCGGAGGTCGATATCGCCAGCGCGGGAACCAGAAAAGAAAGTAAGCGCTGCCCAGTGCAGTCAGACTTTTCTCCAGGACGTTTTTCCTTCTGGGATCAGTCCCCTTCCCCTCCCCCCCTTCCCCTCTGAAGAGGCTGCCGTTTGCTCCAGGACGTTTTTCCTTCTGGGATCAGTCCCCTTCCCCTCCCCCCCTTCCCCTCTGAATCGGTCCCTTCTCAGGCTGCCTGTTCAAAATGCTCACCACGAAGCGCATGTTAACATGCATTCGTCACCAGGATTGGTTCGCAGCCATCGACCTGAAGGACGCGTACTTTCACGTCTCGATTCGCAGGTCAGTGCTGAATTGTCTGAACTCATTCAGACACAAGACAGCGGTTCCTCTCAAAACATTTCAGAGGCTCCTGGGGCATATGGCAGCTGCAGCCGCGGTGACGCCGCTGGGCTTGCTTCATATGAGACCGCTTCAGCACTGGTTACACGATCGAGTCCCGAGATGGGCATGGCACCGTGGCACACTTCGGATTGGCGTTTCCCTGCAGTGTCGCCGCCTGTTCAGCCCGCGGTCAGACCCGGCCTTTCTTCAGGCCGGAGTCCCTCTGGGACAAGTCTCCAGGCATCTTGTGGTTTACACGGATGCCTCCTCCACGGGTTGGGTTGGGGTGCTGTATGCAACGGGCAAGCAGCTTCGGGCTCCTGGACAGGACCTCGACTGCAATGGCATATCAATTTCCTAGAGTTGTTGGCTGTGCTTCTTGCGCTGCGTCGTTTCCGACCGATGCTGCGCCACAAGCACGCGCTTGTTCGCACCGACAGCACTGCGACCGTAGCCTATATCAACCACCAAGGTGGTCTTCGCTCCCGTCGCATGTCACAACTCGCCTGCCATCTGCTCCCGTGGAGTCAGACGTGGCTGAAATCGCTACGTGCCGTTCACATTCCAAGAGAACCCAACCGTGCAGCTGACCAGCTCTCACGGCAGTCCACCCATCCTGGAGAATGGCGACTCCACCCCCAGGTAGTCCAGCTGATTTGGAGCCATTTCGGCAAAGCCCAGATAGATCTGTTCGCTTCCCCCGAATCCTCCCGCTGCCAGCTGTTTTACTCCCTCAGCGAGGCTCCCCTCGGCAGGGATGCGCTGGCACACAGCTGGCCTCCGGGGCCCAAGTACGCCTTTCCCCCAGTGAGCCTACTTGCACAGACATGTGCAAGATCAGGGAGGACGAGGAGCAGGTTCTGCTGGTTGCGCCATACTGGCCCACCCGGACCTGGTTTCCAGACCTCATTTCCCTTGCGGCAGCCCCTCCCTGGAAGATCCCCTTGAGGAGAGACCTTCTTTCTCAGGGGATGGGCACAATTTGGCACCCGCGTCCCGACCTATGGAACCTGCACATCTGGCTCTTGGACGGGACGCATCAGACCTCTCCGGCCTTTCACAGGCCGTGATAGATACTATCACTCAGTCTAGAGCTCCCTCTACAAGGCAGGCCTATGCACTGAGATGGGGTCTGTTCGTTGACTGGTGCTCCTCTCGTGGAGAGGACCCACAGAGATGTCCAATTGCAGTAGTGCTTTCCTTCCTGCAGGAGAAGTTGGAGCGCAGGCTGTCCCCTTTGACTCTCAAAGTGTACGTTGCTGCCATCGCAGCGTATCACGATGCAGTGGATGGAGCATCCCTTGGTAAGCACCAACTGGTCGTGAGGTTCCTTAGAGGTGCGAGAAGGGTTAATCCCCCTAGACCGCACCTCGTACCCTCTTGGGATCTCGCCGTCACCCTCCAGGGTCTACGACAGGCCCCATTTGAGCCACTCGCGTCAGTAGAGCTGAAATATCTGTCTCTTAAGACAGCGCTCCTGACCGCGCTGGCCTCCATCAAGAGGGTAGGGGACCTACAAGCCTTCTCTGTCGACGAAGTGTGCCTGGAATTCGGGCCCGGCGATTCTCACGTCATCCTGAGACCCCGGCCCGGTTATGTGCCCAAGGTTCCCACCACGCCTTTCCGCGATCAGGTGGTGAACCTGCAAGCTCTGCCCCTGGAGGAGGCAGACCCAGCCTCTGCGCTGCTGTGTCCAGTCCGCGCCCTCCGTATATATGTGGACCGCACTCGGCACTTCAGACGCACCGAGCAGCTCTTTGTCTGCTTTGGAGGTCAGCAGAAAGGGAATGCTGTCTCCAAACAGAGGTTGGCCATTGGGTGGTAGATGCCATCTCCCTGGCATATCAAAACCAGGGAGAGCCATGCCCCTTAGGTGTTCGTGCCCACTCCACAAGGAGTGTTGCCTCATCCTATGCGTTGGCTCATGGCGCCTCACTAGCAGATATCTGTAGAGCTGCGGGCTGGGCGACACCTAATACCTTCGCTAGGTTCTACAACCTTTGCGTTGAGGCCGTGTCCTCCCGTGTCTTAACATAGATATCAGGTAAGCGGGAGACCGGCTGGTGTCGGCTTGCTGCGCCACTCCTAATGGATCCGTGCGCTATATCCCTCAGTTGTTCTCTCCGGTGAACCTTGGGTCCTCCATGCCCCGCAGTCAGGCCTAGCTGCGGAGTAGTGCCTGACTGTGCTCCGGCTGGGTCTCCTTCGCCCAGCAGGTTGTGGCAACATGTCTCAGTATTTTTCTAAGGTCAGCTAGAAGGCCGCTGTTTCCCTCATATATCTCTACAAGTTATAGATATATTGAATTATTTTTATTCCACATGTAGAGATCTCATGTGCTCCGCCCCCAAATCCTGCTTCAGTAACAACTGGCATCCCTGTGGGGTCCCCTATTGGCCCTCAGGGCATTGGGAAGGTTACGTTCATATCCATCTGCTGACACGTCCGCCTGTCAACACGTGGGTCTGTGCGTAACGCGGCGTCAGGGTCGTGGCCTGTTCCATGGGTCTGTTCCCATATGTAACGTCGTAGTGAAACGACTGAAGGGGAACGTCTAGGTTACGTAGGTAACCCTCGTTCCCTGAAGGAGGGAACGGAGACGTTACATCCCCTGCCACGACCCTACGTCGTGCTGACGCCGGGTTGCTACTCGGCTCCTCAGCGAAAACCTGAATGAGTGGTTGCACGCCGCCATCTTATATACCCGTATGTACGGGGGAGTGGCTCGGCATGCAAATACCACTCGCCAATGTTCATTAGCCTTTTGAATAAGGCTCAGAGATGATTGGACTCTCAAGCGAGTTCCCATATGTAATGTCGTAGTGAAACGACTGAAGGGGAACGTCTAGGTTACGTAGGTAACCCTCGTTCCCTGAAGGAGGGAACGGAGACGTTACATCCCCTGCCACGACCCTACGTCACGCTGACGCCGGGTTGCTACTCGGCTCCTCAGCGAAAACCTGAATGAGTGGTTGCACGCCGCCATCTTATATACCCGTATGTACGGGGGAGTGGCTCGGCATGGAAATACCACTCGCCAATGTTCATTGGCCTTTTGAATAAGGCTCAGAGATGATTGGACTCTCAAGCGAGTTCCCATATGTAACGTCTCCGTTCCCTCCTTCAGGGAACGAGGGTTACCTACGTAACCTAGACGTTCTCAGTTCATCCGAAAACGGGCTAGAAAGTTGTCCTTGCTAAAAAGCATTTTCTTTTTTTGTCAGGTTGGTGCCTGACATTCACATTTTTATAAGCAGCAAGCAAATGTTAAAGCTTAATGCTTTGCCTCATACAGCCATAATGTGCAAAAACTTTGTTACACTATAATGCTTTTTTGTTCATCATTAATGACGGTGTTAATGTTCTCAATTAATGAATTAGCTTTCATTAAGACACACTGTTTCAAACAATAATTATCATAGGTGTATACTCTTTCCAGGTGTACAATATAAGCTCTGCAATTTTACCTTTTGTCCTCCGCGCCCTGGCTCGCCAGGCTCACCCTGTAATAATAAGTATGCTTATAAGAGTTCATCTGGATTCGCCAAATGAAAGATAACAAGTATTAAAAACACAGACTTAGAGACAAAACATAATTCTGAAGTCCTGTCTTACCTTGATTCCAGCAGCAGAGGATCCAGCATCACCCTGTGAGAGATATAAAAATCATGGTAAATATATTTGATAAAACCAAGCCACTTGAAAGTGTGGCATTTTCTTCATTTCACATGGGGGCAAGTTCTGGAAGACACAATACTGCTGTGCATGTCAAAGCCTCTGGTTAAACTCATGCATAAAGCAGCTATACTGTTATCCACATATTGCCATCAGATTGTGTGAGTACAAAGCAAAGCAGATTTGTATCCATGAGCATCCATTTGCTAAAGCTTATCCCACTGCCATAATACCAATAGGAATGTAAGAAAAAATGAGGAAGTAACTTGTCATCGGTTAGGTATATCACATAATTTGTACAGAAAGGTCATGCTGCTGTGAAACTGACTTTATTATCACAACATTGTTCTATTAAGACAAAATATGTATGCATCACCCAGAGGCAATTTTAGAATTTTTAAGTCAGGGGAGGTTGTGAAATCCTGCTCAGCAGGCTAAAGGCAGGCTCACACTACAGGATTTTTAGCCCGATTTTGCCCTGATTTTCCCCTCCCGAGAATCGGAGCAAAAATCTTGTCGAGCACCTCGATCGGTCCCGATGTTCAGCACGGATTATGTGGTAATGTGAGACATTCACAGATCGAATCTTACGCGTCCCGATCTGCTCTCACATAAATCGGGGCTGCCCCGATCATATCAAACATGTTTGATGTTCAGGATTTTAAATTGATTGGGATGATCACGGCCTTGATTACGTCAGTAATTTCACAATAGCCAATGTGCAACCGCAAAACAGCTGCTGTGCAGTCCATTGGATAGTGGAGATGGAGGAAACTGCTCCTTATGTTTTCATAGTAACACTGTCTGTATAATATGTTGAAAACATACCACAACCGCATGGAGCAAGGAAAGCTCTGGAGTGAAATCGTGTCATTTCGCAACATACCGGGTGAGTGCATAAAGCTGCTAGCACGCTAACTAACATTTGTAAACATTAGTTGCTAAAATGACGACCTGTTGCGTAAGATCACGTGAAGCGATCCCTCCTTCATGATAATCTTAATAATATCTTGTAGTGCGTGATGCGCCACAATTTTCAAATCTTGTAGTGTGTGCATGTTTAAGATTTCAGGGAAGATAATCTGCAAAGATTCTCCTTATGTGTGCGCTGCAACCAGATTTCATTATGGGTTAGGATTTTAAAAATCCTGTAGTGTGAGCCCGGCTTTATTTGTTTGCATTTTATGTTGTAATTTCATGGGAACAGAGATAGTAGGTAAGGATAATACTTAATGTAACAAACTTTAAAGTTATTTAATATCTGGTAATAGGGGGATTCAGAGTAAAATACTGCAGTCACCGTTAATGTGAAAAGCAATCACAATCACAGATTTTAACGAGTGCAGGAAGCACTGGCAAACTGGCAAAATTAATCACCACTTTTTAAGGGGGCTATCATGGAAGACAGTCTAGAAATGCCTATGGTTTTTAAGCTAGAATCATTGCTCCATTGCTGATATTGTTCATGGAGAGCATTCTATTCATTCGGTTTCAGTTAGTACTTTGATTGTATTATTATCCCCCAATTTCCATGCACCATTTAAACCTCCACATTCCTTTGCATTAATGAGCTTAAATATCACTGAGAACAAGTTTCTAATGATGATCGTAATAAGCTTAATATGTTAAGGACTAATTACAGTACTAACTCACTTGCTGTCGTAACGTGAAAAAGGGACAAATGAAGATGAAGACCAAAGATAAAGTCTTTATTATAATCCACAGGTAATTCCAAAACTGGTAGATCCACAACAGGAGGATAGAAACACTCACGTACACATTGACGAGACCAGACGACAAACACTGAACTGAAACCAACTTATAAAGACAGGTGATTACAATGAATTTAATTAAGACACAGGTGATACAAGGTTAACCAATAATGACATACCCAGGGCAGGAACAGGAAAACCATATATGGGCACAAGAGGGAAAAACCAATACAAAGAGTTCAGGGGTGTGACACTTGCTTAATGCCATCACCTTTGCTTCATTTATCAAACAGAGATTGATGAATGAAACTGAATTGAATGAAACTGAATCACAAATAAGGATTTAATCTGGCATCATACTTGTTGATATACTTGTCAAGGCATCCTGAATAAATTCATAAAATATGCTAGTCTAAATGTTTACCTATCCTGTACATAAACACACTGTGTGCAATCTGTGTCACATTAAACGTGTGCCAGTGCAGAGCAAATCACTGACATTCAAAATGGTTAATTTCAGTCTGGGTGAGAGAGGTGCCACAGTGGATGCACAGTTACAGCAGAAGATCTGAAAATGTCTTCCTGCTTCGAAGCGTCATGTTTCCCAAAGGAAAAAAAAATGCTGGTTTCGACCTCCTTGAGAAACACATGCAATGAGAAACGTCTCCATCTGTTATCTTCTGACTCTTTTTAGAAAGTTATATCTTTATACTTTCCGGCCTGGTCTTGATGTTTATGCGTAGGTATTAGTACGTAACAAGCACAAAACATAAATTTTTTGTGTGTTTTTCATTGATGCTGAAATATACAGTTCGGACCAGTGGTGGCTGGTGGAAATTTTTTTTTAGGTAGGGCACCACATCCAACAATTTTAGCATATATCCCGGTATGATTCATCCCAGTATAACAAAAGGAAAAGTATTAAGACTTGAAACATTTTAAATAAAGATAATTGTTTTACCAAGCTCAAGACTGAGGATGATTCCCACAAAACTATTTTGAAATCATTTTTCAAAATTAAAACATTTTTTTTTTTTTTTTAATTTTCATAATTAAAGATTGTATAAAGCAATATTAAATGTGTGATCTGAGTTTGTCACACCACAGAAAAATGTGTTATTAACCACCCAGCCAGAGTATTCTCTGCTGTCAATGCCGAAACCAGGACCACTCACGGGAAAGCTGCTGTGTCTCTCAGCTGTCAAATACCGCTACAACCTGAATGGATACTTCCTCTAGCAGCTTAATTTAAATAAGGAGACCGAGCTGTTTTGTAAATTATGATATACGTTGGATATACGCTGCAACAGCAAAAACTGTGAGGGAAAAAAATTACATTTGTTTAGAGCATTTTTTATATCGATAAATAACTACAAATCGAGATGCAATACCAAATAGAACCAGAAGTGATCTGAAGGTGGCTTGACATCACCAGTGAACAGTCCTCTGTCAGAGTACGTGTTGATGCCCATGTATATAGACACCACTGACCTTTGCAAATTTCTATTAGAAACGCGTTTCTCTAGCACATGTCCATTATAAAACACTTGCCAGACAAGGAATCATACTAAAATGTGCTCATGCAAAAAGGTCAGAGAGCGCGCACACACGGTCTGTTTATCTGACCTAATAATAACAGACTTTGTTCAATGATTGCTGTATGTCACTGAAATCATCTTCACCTCCATTACAATCGTCACCCATCAAAACGTTACTGGTTTACTATATTCAGCCCATAAAGACTAGTCTTGACTTCATATTTCTTATTAATAGAGGTATGTTTGTTCCCACCAATTGCTGCACAAGTAAAGGTTATGCATAATGTTGAAAACATGTTAGTGCTTGCCCTCCCAGAACTTTGATTGTGTGGTAGTCTATAAGAACAGTCTGGGTGATTCTCAATCAGAGTGAAATAACCCAAAAAGGTGCAGCACTCCACATAATGTGACTTGATGCTGATTGGACTATATATCCACAGGCAGAACAAACAGTCTAGAACAGTGTGGTTGAATGTGGTACAAAAAAAATCCCTCCCTTTCGCACTGTGGGGGTGCCTCTCCCTGACGCCCTAATGAAGAAACCGCCCCTGATTTGGACATATTTCAATGTTTAAAATGTAAAAACTGATATGTGTTTTTTAGCCACAAACTTTTAATATTTATGAATCTTATATCATTAGGATATTTGTGCCAATGTATTTTTATCATTTTATGGATAAGAAATTTACATGTTTTGACCATTTAACCTACCCCCAAACCTACCTCAGATGGTAAAATTCCTGAGGCCCAGATCAGGCCCACACTTTCATCTGGCCCACATACCGCGTGGAATGATGGCACTTGGGCAGTCTCCTGCTGTTTGCCAGATTTGGGCCACAAGCAAGCCAAAGGAGGGCCCAATGTCAGCCATGAATAAACCAAATAAAGCAGAACTGGCCCAGATCTGGCCCAGATCCAGCACCTTTCTCTGGGCCATATACTGTATAGAATGGTTGGCATTTGGGTGGACCACTCCTGTTTGCCAGATTTGGGCCACCAGCAAGCTATAGGAGGGCTGCATGTCAGCCTTGAAAATAAATAAAAATAAAAAACAAGAACAAGAACTGGCCCAATATGGGCAACATTGATTTTAATTCTGGCTCAGATCCAACACCTTTCTCTGGGCCACATACTGTGTAGAATGGTTGGCATTTGGGTGGACCACTCCTGTTTGCCAGATTTGGGCTACCAGCAAGGCTGCATGTCGGCCATGAAAATAAATAAATAAAATAAACCAGAACTGGCCCAATCTGGGCAACATTGGTTTTAATTCTGGCCCAGCTCCAGCCCAGATCCAACACCTTGCTCTGGCCCACATACTGATTGATGCCATTTGGGTGGATCACTCCTGTTTGCCAGATTTGGGCCTCAACTAAGCCTTAGCATTGCTGCATGTAAGCCAACCGAATAAAATAAAACTGGCCCTTAATGTGGGCCACAGTTGATTTTTATTTCATGTGGCCCACATGCTGCATGGAATGGTGGCATTTTGGAAGTGGGCCACAAGCAGGCCACTGCACAGACACATTTATGAACCAAATAAACCATAAATACACATTTTTTTTGTCCCACACTAAGCCTTAAGTGAGTTATGCATCAACAATACTCAACATACTGTAAAGAGAAATTTAAAAATGTCCTGCTAAATAAGTTCCAGAAATATGTCCTACTTGGTAAAATCATCCTGACCCAAGTTTTGCACAAGCAGCAATTCAAATGTCACAGATAAATATTCAAAGACACATTCCAATACTTTAAAAACTGTTCTTCACAAGTTTGAACCAAAATGTTTCTCACTCAGTAAGTCTGTAAGTGTCACAGCTACGCTATGTTAAAGAGCGCACAACGAAGACGAAAGGTTATATATCACAAGTCTTTAATCCAACAAGGTTAAATCTAAGCACAATGTAGCACAGCAACATTCATGACATGCAGACATAAAACCAGACAAACTCAGCATACAGAAACTTAAGTACACAGACGAAACAAGGATAATTAGCTAGGCACATCTGAACAGGATAATACAATCAACACAACAAGGGAAATGGCGCAAAAGGAAAAAAGTCCAAATGAACAGAAACTGTGACAGTTAGAGTTATCTTTATAGTGCTTATATATAGAGATTAAAAATCTATATAGAGATTAAAGTGCGCCAAAATTCAAAGCCTATTGAAGATATCGCTGAATATTTATTTTACCAAAGTAAAAGTACATTTCTGGCTAAATTAGGCTAAAAGTAAATTAATCTGAGTTTTTAGTATTCATTTAAAATGAGACAAATCTGCTAATATTTTAATATCCAATCTGGATGGTTGCGATGTGTTCACTGTCAAACTCCAAAATTAGATTATTTTTCTTTTTTTAAAAAGCCATTATTTTATTCGAAAAAGTTAATAATTTTATTTTATTGACAAAATATTTTAGTCTGTCTTGCATATTTTTTTTCATTAGTAACATTTTAAGCTGTCATATGGTCATGTTACAATGTGCCCCTCACATGTTACTATGTACCCCACCTACAGAGCATGTTGTAACATTTCACTTCCTTTCTTTTGAGGTAAATGGTGAAAAAAATATACACTGTTTTTATGAAACAAAGCAACATATTTGTACTAGACAAGTGTGAAATTAATGTGGATAAAAAATTATACTCTGAGCCCCATGTGGGTTTACACAAACTGAGAAATTCAAAAAGTGTTACGTTGCGCCCCGCGCTCCCCTATGTAGCCTTTAGCCTTAAGGCTTATACCCAGATCACCCTGCATCGGCTAACTGTTGCATCCTACTGAAAGTAGCCAAATTCTATTATCCATATTTACAATTTCAGTTAGCCAGTGTCAAGTGCTACATCCAAACAAGAAGTGGCTATCTGTTATCTGTTTTATAATATATGGGGCATATTTGCCATGTCAAATGTGAGACAAATTAGGCTTACACACTGATTAGCTAATGCTGACCGTGCCATATATTTGCCAAAAGTGGCCCAAATTGTTATTAATTATTTAGGAAATATTTTACACATTTTACACATTACACTGGGCCACATTTGTGGCATCATATACGGGCCACTTTAGGCTCACAGCCACATTAGTCAGTGCTGAATGTGCCATGTCTTTTCCAAAACATATTCCCAAATATGTTTTAATAAAACTGGGCCACATTTGCTGAAACATATGTGGACCACATTTGGTTTACACCCTGATTAGCCTTTGTCGATTGTGCGGCATTTTTGCCAAAGGTGGCCTACATTTGGTTGGCACTATTTGGGCCATATTTACTATTTACCACATGGGCCACTTTAGGGTCACATTCAGATTACACATTGCCATGAACGCTGCATCTTTCCCTACAGGGGCCCATTTTATTTAACAAAAAAAAAATAAAAATAAAAATAAAAATAAAATAAATTAAATAAACCAGCAGTTTACGGCTGTCCACACTGGATGTGACAAAGCGGGTGTGGCAAATCACTTGAACTTTCAGTAAGTAATAAATGGAAAAAGGCATTAGTATACTGTCAGGGATTTGTCATGTTGTGCCGCATACACTGTACAACATCAATGATCTACTGCATTTTGTTGTGCCACTCGTGTCCTGTGTAGACATGGTGTGAGTCTTCAGTCGTTTTCCAAATCTTCGTTATTGCTTCCATTTAAAAGGAACCAGCGCACCTGCCGCATCATTATTTGTTGCGTATGTTCAACTAAGCTAGATATGCGCAGATGCTACGCAATTATGCTGCATTCACGCCATGTTGTAATTCCGAGATGAAAAAATGTGACATTCTACTCTATCTAAATTATGTGTTTCTATGGGAACACTATAAACGCCAATGCCCTCACATGCTCCTGAACTCGTAATTACAACTTGTAAACTCAGAATGTTCTGAGAGTTACGTCTTGGACCAGTGACAAATGTACCACGTGACTGCTGCCAGGTTAATTTTCGTGCTACTTAGGCGCTATCTCTGAGTCCGGCAACATGAAAAGCTGTGAGTAAAATGTCACGTGCTGTCATCACGGGATTGCGGGAATTACGCCATGAGATTTACATTGCTAACAGTCTATCACTTCTGGTTCTGATTGAGTTATGTCTTCAGGCCTTATGTTATTCCACCAATTTGCAAACATGAAATGCCATGCAGACTTATAACTTACTAAACTAATAACTTACTAAAACCTATTACAGCCACTACTTCCTGTTTTATCAGCAAAAGACAAAATTTGTATTATTGGTATTTCATTTGTTTTTCAAAAGAACTGCAGCATGATACTTCATAAACATAGCTTGTTTAGTCTTATAAAAATATTTGCAACATGCCTTTTTGATCCTTTAACATGGACCCCCTCAGCATACAGCCGGTGAGTCCCGTGAATCTAGTGAATCTTAACGGTTAATACCAAGTGTAGAGGAACAAGCAGAAAATTGATTGACACACTAATCGATGGCACAAACAGGGAGCGAGACCCAAAGGCACTCGAGACATCAGCGTCACGACATGTCACGATGGCTGCTGTAGCATCCTCTACCCCAGATACAGCTATGACAAGGCTTGCAAACTCTGGTATTCTACCACCCCATATACATCTTGAGAACAGATATGAAACATTAATAAATGTGGATGGCCTCCACCCAAACAAACGTGGTGCAAAAGTGCTAAAGGACATCATCTACTTCTCCATCCATCATCCTTCAGCAGAGCATGCCAATCCACTCAACCTGAATGACACACACACACCTGGACAAAGTATGAGTGACCACAGGACTTTCTATCAGCTTCTGAGTCGCATGTGGTCGACACATTCCGCAAGGACATTGATAACACCATGCAGCCACAACAAGCACTGCTCATGGAGACCATCCCGGCTGAGCCGTGCTCACAGAGCTCATCACAGACAGACTGTGACATATTAGAACAGCTCCAAGACTCAGCACCCAAGGACGAGTTGCTGGAAAACAGCCAGAGAAGCTAGGGCAACATATTTCATCCCTTGGAAACAACAGAGCCATAGCCCATTCACCAAAAATATTATCCCTCTCTCCAGCATCTCCACTTTTAAGCTTCTCACAGAAAATGGAGGAACTGGTGCCCCCAGATAAAAAATGCCCCCAACGAAAAAATGGCAGGCCCCACAACCACCTCCTCCATCTTCTCTAGGTGAACCAAAAACAACTGATAACAGCTCTCAGTGATATGTGTCAGATCCCCGCTATGATAGTGGCAACATTAACAAATGTTTAGAGAACAAGCGGGAAACCAGTGTGTCTATAGCTTTCCCTATTTCTATAAAGCCTAAGGGATTCTCAAGCCATATGGCTGACCCACCTAATCTGCGGCCTATTATGCGTCAAACTAAGATTGCTGTGGGGACAAAAAGTAATGCCATTTTTAAACATTCGCTCACTAAAATCTACATTTCTGATCAATGACTTATTAAACACAAACAACCTTGAATTTTATATGTATTTAAATGAAACATGACTACAAGACACCTGCAGTGCTCAATGAAACAGCCCCTCCTAACTTTACTTTCACGAGTGTCTGCAGAGCTGTTATGAGAGGTGAAGGTGTAGCTGCTCTATTTAAAGATGTCTATCAATTCAAGCGTCATTTGGTCAGTACTTGTCTTTTGAATATCTATGGATTGTACTGAAAGGTGCTCCATGCATTCTGTTTAGCATTATTTACAGGCCTCCAAAATACTCTCCAGCCTTTGTTGAAGAGTTTGCAGAACTGTTATCAATGATTTCCTCGGAGTTTGACTGTTTTGCTATTGCAGGGGATTTTAATATTCATATAGATAATGCAGAAATCAATGCTACAAAAGAATATAACTGTTTATAATTGTTTTAAACACTTTTGAACTGATTCAGCATGTGCATGGACCCACACACAATCGTAGACACACCCAGGGCCTTTTAATTAAAAATATTAAAAATTAATTTATGAATTTAAAATATTACAAACAAGTGATCGTCCGACAAAAGCATAACTATTTTCTTGCTCTCACGACTCACCCCGGTTCGACGCATGATCAATCTTACCCCATGCAGCCACACTTTCACATACATCAGTCACCTGATTGTGATATTTACTTCACTGATAAATTATCATTATGTCAAAAAGACCGAAGACCGAAGAGAGAAGAAGAGGAAAAATGCGACAGAGACAGAGGCAATATAATGATATATGAATGATGATCATATAAATAAACTACATGAGGTAAAAGTTTGTGAACAAACAACATGTTGGCCTAGTCTAAGTTTAAAATACGGTAATAACAATGGAGTTCCAGATATCCGAGACTTTGTAACACTGTAACAATCGTGTCATTTTTTCGTGTCACATGATAACACGTTTTAATAATATTTTTACGCTAGTAGTAGTATGTAGTATTTGGAGATTTATGGTATTTGGCTAATGGAATTGGCTAATGTAGTACTATTTGTATATAACTGTGCTTATTAAAATAGCAACATTTTATGTGAAATTCACTTTAAAGATGTACATTTCTCAGTTTAATTCAAGGTGATAACGTTAGAAAGGGCTATAGTTTAGTAAAACATTGCTGGCATCTACTGGAAGTCAAACACTTTTCAAATTTATTTTGAAGATTAAACAGTAATGTTACTGTATGCTAGAGAAGTGTTCAAATGAATACAGATTTGTGCTGAAATACCAAATGTAATTATTCTAGCTGTTTATGTTTAATTTATAATGTGACTTAGGCAGCACCTATATTTTATAGTTTCACTGGAAACAATTTAAAATAAGGTAAATTTCCAATAACCAACATTAACAAAAATAAATATTGTTAAAAATTATACAATCTTGCCTAGGGCAGCAAATTGGCCAGGGCCGGCCCTGGACATACCCTAGATTTACTCATCAGTAGAGGTCTAAACATTTCATCCATTGTTATTAAGGACGTAGCACTATCTGATCACTTCTGTATTTTCTCTGATATATTGATCTCTGCTACCACTGAATCTAGATCTGTCTCTGTTAGAAAGAGATGCAATAACGAGAACACTAGTGTGCTATTAATGAAGGCTATATCTTTAACGCCAAGCATTTCTGCAGATTCTGTTGATCTTGTCTTTGGTTCCTTTAACTCAGAAGTTAAGAATGTTATTAATATTATATGATATTGCTCCTGTGAAAGTCAGTAAGAAGACTGGCAGACAAAAAGCACCTGGGAGAAAATCAACCGCAGTACAGAGTATGAAAAGACAATGCAGAAAAGCTGAGCGGATGTGGCAGAAGACAAAACTTGAAATTCACTATAGCATCTATAAAGACAGCCTTTATGCTTTCATTGTGGAACTAAGAACAGCTATACAGATTTTCTTCTCAAACCTTATAAACAGTAACTTAAACAATACTTGCACTCTTTTTCCTACTGTTGAGAGACTAACAAACCCCCCAAGTCAGATTCCCAGTGAAATGCTCTCCAACAGCCAGTGCAATGAGTTTGCTTCCTTCTTTTCTGAGAAGATAATATCAGAAAGGCGATTAGCACATCTTCAAGTTATGCAGAGGTTGGACAGAATCTACTGCAATTTCAAAAATAAGTTACTATGTCTGTTTTTGAAGCAATTGATAGCAAAATTTTGGAAGAAATAGTACAGCACCATAAATCGTAAACCTGCTATCCTGACAGACTTCCCACATCTTTTTTCAAAAGTGTGCTTAACTGTTTAGAAGCAGATCTGTTAAGTAGTGAATGCCTCTTCTAACAGATATAATATGATCACTGTTCATAACCTAGATGTACTCTGTTTGACAGACACCTGGCTAAAACCAGAAGATTACATTATTTTAAGTGAGTCTACCCCCCAAGATTACTGTTTTAAACATGAGCTGCGTCCAAAAGGTAAAGGCCGAGGTGTTGCTACATTTTGTAGCAATATTTTCAGTATTTCTCAGAGGACAGGCTTCAAGTGCAACTCATTTGAAATAATGGTGCTTCATATACTGTAACATTATCCAGAGAAACCAGTGTTAATGATAAATCACCTGTGATGTTTGTACTGGCTACTGTATTCAGGCTACCAGGGCACCATACAGACTTTATTAAATAATTTGGAGATTTTCTATCTAAGTTAGTGCTGGCTATAGATAAAGTCTTAATTGTTGGTGATTTTAATATCTGTATTGATAATGGAAAATATGCACTGGGATCAGCATTTATAGACATTCTGAACTCTATTTGGCACCATGTGTCAGGACCTTCTCATTGTCAAAACTATACTCTAGATTTAATACTGTCACATGGAATTGATGTAAATGGTGTTGAAATTCTTCACCCTTCTAGGATGCTTGAAATTTATCTCAGAAGCATTCCAATATGAATGGGTATGATTTGGAGCGATATCTCAGATCATTATCTAGTCTTGTTTAAACGCCATATAGCTAAAACTGTAAGGACAATCACTTCTACCACAAAAGACTGCTTTGTAAGTAATCTTCCTGATTCCTCAGCATATCCAATAGCTTGGAAAAACTTGATGATGTAACAGAAACTATGGACTTTTCTAGCACTTTAGATATGGTTGCTCCTTTACGGACTGTAAGGAAAACAGTCTGACACCGTGGTATAACAAGTACATTCACGCCCTAAAGAGAGCAGTTTGGAATATGGAGCGCAGCTGGAGGAAAACAAAACTAGAAGTATTTTGTATTGCATGGTGGGAAAGTACCCTATCCTACAGAAAAACATTAAAAAAGGTTAGATCTGATTACTTTTCATCTCTTCTAGAAGAAAACAAACATAACCACAGGTATTTATTAAATACAGTGGCTAAATGAACAAAAAATAAAGCATCACCAGGCGTTGACATTTCCCAACAGCACAGCAGTAATGACTTTATGAACTACTTTACTTCCAAGATTAATACTATTAGAGATAAAATTGTATCCATGCAGCCGTCAGCCACAGTATCACATCAGATCTTTAGATCTCCTGAGGAGCAATTCCACTCATTCTCTAATATAGCAGAGGAAGAATTGTATATTCTTGAATCATCTAAACCAACAACATGTATGTTAGACCCTATTCCATCTAAGCCACTAAAAGATGTGCTTTCAGAAGTTATAGATCCTCTTCTAACTATTATAAATTCGTCACTGTCATTAGGATATGTCCCCAAAACCTCCAAACTGGCTGTTATTAATCCTCTCAATAAAAAACACAACTTGACCCCAAAGAACTAGTTAATGACAGATCAATCTCAAATCTCCCTTATCCGTCAAAGATACTAGAAAAGGTAGTATCCTGACAATTATGTTCCTTCTTAGAGAAAAATGTTATCTGTGAGGATTTCCAGTCAGGATATAGATCATTTCAAAGCACTGAGACTGCTCTCATTAGAGTTACAAATTACCTGCTCTTATCATCTGATCATAGTTATATCTCTCTATTAGTGCTACTTGATCTTAGTGCTGTGTTCGACACTATTGACCACAATATTCTTTTAAACAGACTAGAACATTTTTTTCGTAGCCATGAATGAAGACGTATCATATCAATCACAAGTGCAGTATGGAGTACCTCAAGGCTCAGTACTAGGGCTGTTACTTTTCACACTTTACATGTTACCCTTGGGAGATATCATTAGGTAACACAGTGTTAGTTTTCACTGTTGATGATACTCAGTCCTATATTTCTTTGTGGCCCGGTGAAACGTACCAATCTAAAGAACTAACGGAAGTCATAGTCAGTATAAAAAACTGGATGACGAGAGCTTCTTTCTGCTAAATTCTGAAAAAAAAAACAAAACAAAAAAGGTGTTAATTATCAGACCTAAAACCTCCCCACGTAATAACATAGAACACTGTCTAACACTTGATGGCTGCTCTGTCAATTCTTCATCATCATTTAGGAACCTAGGTGTGCCATTTGATAGCAATCTTTCCTTCAATAGCCACATTTCTAGCATTTTTAAAACTGAATTTTTCCATCTCAAAAATATATCTAAATTACGACCTATGCTCTCAATGTCAAATGCGGAAATGTTAATTTATACGTTCAAGATCTCAAGGTTAGATTATTGTTATGCTTTATTGGGTGGTTGTTCTGCACGCTTAATAAACAAACTCCAGCTGGTGCAAAATGCAGCAGCTAGAGTTCTTACTAGGACAAGGAAGTATGCCATATTAGCCCGATTCTGTCAACACTGCACTGGCTCCCTATTAAACATCATACAGATTTTAAAATCTTGCTAATTACTTATAAAGCCCTGAATGTTTTAGCACCTCAGTACTTGATCGAGCTCTTATCAAATTATAGTCCTTCACGTCCGCTGCATTCTCAAAACACTGGCAATTTGATAATACCTAGAATATCAAAATTAACTGTGGGCAGCAGATCCTTGTCCTATTTAGCACCCAAAATCTGGAACAATCTACCTAACATTGTTCTGGAGGCAGACAATCTGTCAGTTTAAATCTAGATTAAAGACACATCTCTTTAACTTGGCTTACACATACATTAACACACAAACACATTTATAATATTCAAATCCATTAAAGGATTGTTAGGCTCCATTAATTAGGTCAACTGGAACTGGGAACATTTCCCATAACACCCAATGTACTTATATTGTAAGAAGAATGGCATCTATGCTAATATTAGTCTGTTTCATTCTTATTCTGAGGTCACCGTAGCCACCCGGTTCCAGTCCATTTCCAGCCCAGATGGTGGATCAGGACCTAGAGATGACCTCAAGTACCCAATACCTAAACTTAACAACTACCTTAATATTACTTATACTTATAACTATTAACAAGCAGCAAATTAGGAGTTTATTGAGGCAAAAGTTGTAGTTAATGGTTTGTTAATTGCGAGAATTGGACCTTAATGGAAAATAAAGTCAGTGTAATTTCTGATATAAAAGCTCACAAAGGCCTAAGATGAGTGAAGAAGTGTTCTTGCAGTTTCAGTCTACTTCATGACTGGTACTTTTATTAGTGATGTTTTCTAATGAATGTAATGAAAGAGGAGCAGCAGAGGTTCTCAAAGACTGTAGTAATTGAATTGACAGTGCTTGAACCACCGCCTCTCTTCTCAGGAGGGCTGCAGCCTCAAGATTGCAGAGAACTGCCGTGAGACCATTCTGCTGGCCAAACTTTCAAACCAAAAAGCCTTTCATCAGTCCAATTACAGAGTTTATTTGTGTAATGTTTTGACTCAAAGAGGATTTTTTTCACCTCTGTGATTTTAGTGGGAATTGCGATACAGTTTAGTTAGAGCTAATTTCACACCCAGTTAAATATTTACACACATAACATCAAGTCATTGTTCTAAGTATTCATCCCTACTAGGAAGAAACCTCAGATATGTATTTATTGCCATTCAGAGACAGACACACAAATCAAAATAGCTAAAATAGCAAAACAGCAAAATATTCGTCACTCGATTAATCGGATGTGTGAAATAAAGAAGGGAAAAAAATTCAAAGATTTCTCTCAAATTATTAATGCATAAATTAACTTTGGAATCCAAAAATATTTAAGTAACTCAAGCAAGAGCGCTGCTGTTTCAAATATCACCATGACAGTAATTACCTGTGGGCCATGGCCAATAAATCACAGCTTTGCTGATATTTGGAACAGAAGCACAATTGCGAGTGATAATGCTTTTGTACAACAATTAATCATAATAAAAAAAAAAGTCAATCTTGAAAAAGATGCCAAAGATGCAGGGGGTTGGGACATGCTCTACCCAGTAGAAAATGTATATGCACTTCATTGTTCCATGGAAGGATGGGGGATTGCATCCAATTCCAGGTCTGTACAAACTGAATCATTCTGTCAAAATAGTCACATTCAAGAAGTTGTTGACATTGAAACAGGTTGTGATTCAAATCAGATCCAAGGACTGGTTTGTCACGATAGAGGATGCATATATCCATATATCCCTCCTTCCACAACACAGGAAGTTCTTGAGGTTTGCTTTTGGGTTCAAAGCATTCCAATATTCAGGTTCTTCCTTTTGGCCCAGCACTGTCACCCCACACTTTTACCAGTGCGTGGATGCAATTCTAGCTCCTCTGCGACCCCAGGGCATCCACGTATTGAATTATATCAACGATCGGTTGATATTAGCTCAATCAGAGTAGAAGGTTAAGGTGGAAAACCAAGAAGAGTGTCCTTTCTGCAGTACAGAGAACAGCTTTTCATGGTGTTGTATGGGTTTCAACAACAATGCAGACACATTTGTCTCCTGCTTGTGTTATCTGATCCCCACAGCCGTGAACAGTGTGAGGCTAGGCCACTTACTGTAATATAGTTCCAGAGACTGTTGGAAGACTGTTGGACTGCTGTGTCCAACAAGATATCTTTGGGTCTGCTGTACATGAGACCTTTGTTGTGGTGGCTCAGGACCAAGGAGTTTTCCCAGAGGGGCAACCTGCTTTGCATGATCAAGGTCACATGCCGATGCTTACGTACGTTAGACGTGTGGAGGAAGCCTTGGTTCCTGTCACAAGGCCCGGTGTTGGGGGCTCCTTGTCCTTGTGTCATGCTAACAATGGATACATACCTTACAGGTTGGGGAGTGCTCTGCCCATGACCTATGGGAAGGTCACCATCTCACATGGCGCATAAATTGCCTGGAGATGCTGGATGTATTTTGTGCACTGAAACACTTCCTACCAGACCTGAGGGGCCATCATGTCCTTGTCCGCAAAAAAAAAAAAAAACACATTGGAGGTCTCCACACACATTAACCAAAAGGGGGATCTTCGCTCACAACCACTATACAAGTTGGCACACAAGATAATCCTGTGGGTAGTGTTGCTTTTGTCAACGAAAATTATGACTAAATATCATCGTCAACGAACCTTTATCACGTGACGAAAACGAAACGAGATGCAATGTAAATGCTGGTCATGTGACAATGACTATAATTAAATGTATAATGAATGACGAATAAAAACGAGACTAAATGTGGTTTTCCAAATATAAACTATGCTAAAATGTCTCTTCATTTTCATTGACCAAAATGAGACGAAACAAAATATTATAATGTTTGTTTTGTTTAGTCACGTTATTATTATTATTTCGCAGTATTTCTGAAGTGGGCTGCATCAGGTCATACTGCGCAGACACAGGCAGCGTCACTTCCTCAAGCCCCACTTGTGGCATTATTTAGAAGATGACAACAAATACAGTGCCCTCCACTAATATTGGCACCCTTGGTAAATATGAGCAAAGACGGCTATGAAAATAAATCTGCTTTGTTTATCTTTATGATCTTACATTCAGAAAATTCACAAAATGCTAACCTTTCATTGAAGTAAAACAATTAAAAGTGGGGGGAAACTTATGTTATGAAATAAATGTTTTTCCCATATGCATGTGGGGCACAATTATTGGCACCCTTAGAAATTATAATGAGTAAAATATCTCTGAAGTATATTCCCATTCATATTTGCATTTATTTAGCACACTAGAATGACTAGGAGTATGATATTGTCCAGCAATAACTTCCTGTTTCACAGGATTATAAATATGAGGAACACAAAGGCCAAATTTCCTTAATCATCCATCACAAGGAATAAAACCAAATAATATAGTTCTGATGTGCAGAACAAGATTGTTGAGCTTCACAAAATAGAAAGTGGCTGTAAGAAAAGAGCTAAAGCATTGAAAATCCCAATTTCCATCATTAGGACAATAATTAAGAATTCCAATCAACTAAAGATGTTACAAATCTGCCTGGAAAAGGATGTGTGTCTATATCGTCCTAATGCATGGTGAGGAGGAGAGTTTAAGTGTCCAAAGACTCTCCAAGGATCACAGTAGGAGAATTGCAGAGATTAGTTGAGTCTTGGGGCCAAAAGACTAAAAAAAAAAAATTCAAACAGCCCCTACGTCACCACATGTTGTTCAGGAGGGTTTTAAGAAAAATCCTCCTTGCTCATCCAAAAACAAACTCCAGCATATTCAGTTGTCAGACACAACTTGAATTTCAAATGGGAATGGCTTCTGTGGTCAGATGAAACTAAAAAAAAGAGCTTTCTGGCAGCAAACACTCAAGATAGGTTTGGTACAAAAAGTACCCCATGCCCACGGTTAAATATACTGCTGGATCTTTAATGTTGTGGGCTTATTTTCCTGCCAGAGGTCCTGGACATCTTGTTCAGATACATGGCATCATGGATTCTAGCAAATACCAACAGATAAAAAATGTAAACCTGACTGCATCTGTTAGAAGTTCTATAATGAGCTGTGGTTGGATCTTCCATCAGGACAGTGATCCAAATCAAACATCAAAATCAACACAAAAATGTGTCACTGAGCATAAAATGAAGCTTCTGCCATGGCCGTCCCAGTTGCCTGACCTGAACCCTATAGAAAATGCGTGAGGTGAACTGAAGAGAAGAAGCACCAGCATGGAGCTGGGAAACTAAAGGATCTGAAGAGTTTCTGTATGAAGGAATGGTCTCTGATCTCTTGTCAGGTGTTCTCCAAACTCTTCAGGCATTAAAGAAGAAAACACAGAGCTGTTATCTTGAATAAAGGACATTGCAATAATTGGGTGCCAATAATTGTGGTCAACATGAACTACAGAAAAACATTTATTTCATAAAGAGATTTTCCCCCTGCTTTCCATGGTTTTACTTAAATGATAGGTTAGAATATTGTGAATTTTTTGAATGAAAGATTAAAAGGATAAACAATGCAGATTTATTCTTACAGCCACCTTTGCTCATATTTACCAAGGGTGCCAATATTAGTGGAGGGCACTGTAAGTTAAGTTACCTGACTGACTCCATGTGTACTAAGCATCAGTGTTGGGAGTACCGCATTACAAAAGTAATAATATTACAGTAGTATACTTTTTGCTGAAGAGAAGAGAGATAATGTGGCGGACGCAACAAAAAATAAGTTAAACTAAAAATAACAAAATCTGTTTTTTATCAAATCATAGTCTATATATACAATTAATGAATATGCGAAATATATTTAACTTAAATAGCCTAATTAACAGATTAACAAAAGGAAAGTAAACACACTGCAATTTCGAATGATCTGTATGACCAAAAATGACTGAGTATTTGTTTGTTGTTCGTTTCCGTTGTTTCGATCGTGCCGGCGCCTCACGCACACACATACAGTCAACAAACATATACACTGATTAATTCAAATATTGCGTACTGCGTAGTGTAATCCGTGTCGTTCAGCCTGTGGTCGGGCCAAACACATATTTGCTCATGTGAGGATGTTTTTACGCGCATTAAGTACAAAGCTTGGTTTACTAATAGATAATTTGTTTAGGCTTGTTTAGCAACTTAAATATTTTATTCTTGTTTTGTTCTGAAAACCGTTAAAAATAGTCTATAGGCTAGCTATTGTGTTTATTGTTTGTACATTATAACATTTGTCTTTATAAAAAAATGTAACAATTTTGTGCTTATCTGTGTTTAACCTTAACTATAACGTTAATTTAGGCCTACATACTGGTAGCCTATCTAAATATAATTTTATAATTTTATGCTACATAGACCTACCTCATTACCCTCCACTGGATGCATAATGAGCTGCAGTAAACTACATTTTGGTATTTTATAATGCCTAGTCGTACTTACACGAAAGTAACTCAAAAGTAGTGTAAGGCATTACAATTCAAAGACAGTAATATTGTAATGTAACTAATTATTGTTTAAAGACAGTTGAAGACAGTAACTAGTAATATATAATGGTATTACATTTTGGAAGTAACCTAACACTGCTAAGCATCCCTTGTTGGCCAAATACTGTAGCTACTTTTGTCAGACTACAATAAAATTTTCATTGACTAAAACTAGACTAAATGTCATCAGTTTTTGTCGACTAAAACTAGACTAAAATGTCATCAGTTTCGTTGACTAAAACTAGACGAAAATAGTCATGGATAATTCTGACCAAAATGAGACTAAAATGCTCAGACTTTTAGTCGACTGAAACTTGACTAGACTAAAAAGAGTATGAACGTGACTAAAACTAATAAAAACTAAGATGACAGCTTCACATAAAGACTAGACTAAAACTAAAATTAAAACAGGCTGCCAAAAACAACACTACCTGTGAGCCTAGGGAAAACTCCTCTCACTAAGAACAGTTTACATCCCTGAGCACCTGAATCAGGGAGCAGACGTACTGTTGAGACAGGGGCTGAGACCTGGGTAATGGAGGTTCCATCCCAAGGTGGTGGAACTCCTCTTGAGGGAGTTCAGCCAGACGGAAGAGGGTCTATTTGCGTCGCAGGAAATTACACACTGTCAACTCTGGTCTCCGCACACGCATCCAGCTCCACTTGGGCTGGATGTCATGGTTAAGACATGGCTGAGGCTTTGCTCCTGGGAGTTCTGGAGGGAATGCCGACCTTGTGTCCCTTCTTGATGTCCTTGGAGATTCTGGTCAGGAGGGATCTCCTCTCTCAGGCTCCTCTCCTTCAGCCCCACCCGGAGTTATGGAAGTTTGGGTGTGGTCCCTGCAGGGGCACAGCTCTTAGCATCCAATCTCTCAACTGAGGTTTTTGAAACCATACTCCAGTCCAGAGCTCCCACTATGAGGAAACAGAAGCGAAAACTTTTCATTTCTAGGTGTAGACAGTGACTGCAAGGCCCAAGGAGTTTCTGCAGGAGTTATGAGTTCAGAGTTAGGCGCCGGGCCGATCCTCAGCTCTGTTGCTCCTCTCGGCGATGACTCATTGGTCGCACTGGGCTTTGGCTCTTCATCCACATTGGGTTCGGCTGACGCTCTGCGCTGTGGTGTGGTGTTGGGCTGGGCACAGGGTCAGGAGTGGGGCTCCGTCGTGACGTCGTCCACGAAGTCCACGGTCACCAAAGACTAGCAGGACATCAGCACCCACTCCACATAGGACACGCGACTCTCTCGAGGACCTTCCCCAGCGCTCGTGTGGTGGTGTTAAGTTCAACTTGGAAAAAGGAGCAGAGACAGCTGTCTGGGTAGTGTGTAATGTTGGCTAGAAACACAAAGTCTGTGGTGTGGTGTTAGAGAGAGGTCTCCCTGCTCCAGCAGGAGGACGAAGACGGCCGGGTCATCCATGACAAAAAAAATAAATTCAATAAAACAAAAACTGACACAACACACAAACAAAAATGCAGGGTAACACACCACTAACTTTTTTTTTTTTTTACAAGGTCCGGTTTTCTGTCACAACACGTGAGCAGGAAGGCGAAACACGACGATGAAATGCAATGTATCTTTAATATAATACACACAAGTAAATCCACACAGATAAATCCACAAAAGAGGGACAAGAACACATGTATTCATTGACGAGACCGGACACCAAGCATAGAACTCAAACAACTTATAAAGGGTGGCTAATGATACATAGACAGGTGATGGTGATAAACTAATAATGACTCAACGAGGACAGGAACAGGAACAGGAACAACCATATATGGGCACATGAGGGAAAAGCCAATACAAATAGTCCAGGGGTGTGACAGTTATGACATAAGATGGTTAATTTCTTCTTATAAATTGTTGGAGTATATTCGTTGGATTTAAAAGGAGTTCCAAGTGGAGAAGCTAGTTTTATAATCTTGCGAACCCGGAAACATGCTGCTCACGTGTCCTGTCTCATGATTGTCTTTTGTAAATAAAATGTCATATGCTTCGAATAATAAGAACAAATTTATATTTTATAATTATTTATTATTTTTTATTAATTATTTATTTATTTATTATTTGATTATTCAAATCTCTTGTTTAAAAACTGGAAAACAGATGTGGTAGTTGAAGTGGTTTTATGTATTTCATTTTATCTTTCAGTAATAAATATGCATTTCAACATTTCAGAAATGTGGATTTGGATGGGAATTAAATCACTACGTGGGATTTTTACATGGGTGGAAAACACTGGCATTCGAGTATGAAGTATAGCACCGGAGTATGGAGGGCAATAAAATCACCAACTAACCCCTGTAAATGTTGAAAATAGCTTACGTCCCCATGAGAAACAATTAGTTTCTTATTAGTCATTAGTTTCTTGTTACCCTGCATATTTATACCCCATGTGTTCACTTTGTTTTTGAGGACAATAAAGAATACTACTACTACTACTACAGTCATTGTCTGTAGTTCCATTTGTATAGCTGTTGTGTGGTTTTGGTTTTTGTTGCTTGTTGTGTGTTTTTGCCTTTTTTTTTGGATTTTGGGTAACACTTTATACAACTTTCATTAATAAATCATTTTAATAAATCATAAATCAGAACTCCACTTCCAGAACAACAGTTTACAAATAATTTACTCACCCCCTTGTCATCCAAGATGTTTATGTCTTTCTGTCTTCAGTCGTAAAGAAATTATGGGTTTTAAGGAAAGCATTTCAGGATTTTTCTCCATATAATGGTCTTCAATGGTGCACCCGATTTTGAACTTCCAAAATGCAGTTTAAAAGGGGTCTAAACGATCCCAGCCGAGGAAGAAAGGTCTTATCTAGTGAAACGACCGGTCATTTATTTTGAAAAATTAATATTTGTATACTTTTTAAGCACAAAAACTCGTGTAGCACTAGCTCTGGGATACGCGTACGCAACGCTGTGTACTACAGAACCACGTCAAAAGGTCACATGCGACTCACCTCCTGACTTGCTGATTTTTTCCGACAGTGGCATAGATATGGTCCGTTCTTGACAGCATTGAGATTCCTGCTCCGTTGGCAATGGTTGGCATTTTCCACACTTGCACCACCATGTCTTGTTTGAACATGGTCTCACAGCAGTCTCCTCTCTCTGTCTAAGTTCATCGTCTGTGTACTCCGGCTCAAAAAGGTAGGGCATGGCGAAAAACTCCATCTCATTTTCTCCTACAACTTCAGAATCGTCTGACATCGTTGTACTTTTTTGTTTGTAAACAGCGCTTGACTTACTTGCTAGTCTTTGCAGGTTCTGTAGTATGTAGCGTTGTGGACGCGCATCCTAGAGCTAGTGTTACATGAGTTTTTGTGCTTAAAAAGTTTACAAATTAAAATTTTTCGAAAAAAATGACAGATCTTTTTGCTAGACAAGATCCTTCTTCCTCGGCTGGGATCATTTACAGCCCTTTGGAGCTGCATTTAAACTGCATTTTGGAAGTTCCAACTCGGCGGCACCATTAAAGTCCATTATATGGAGAAAAATCCTGAAATGCTTTCCTTAAAAACGTCTAGGTTACGTAGGTAACCCTCGTTCCCTGAAGGAGGGAACGGAGACGTTACATATGGGAACTCGCTTGAGTGACCAATCACCTCCGAGCTTTACAGAAAAGGCCAATGAAATTGGCGAGTGGAGTTTGCGTGCAACGCCACTCCCCCGGACATACGGGTATATAAGATGGCGGCGCGCATCCACTCATTCAGGTTTTTGCTGAGGAGCCGAGCCGCAGCCCGGCGTCAGCGCAGCCTAGGGTTGTGGCAGGGGATGTAACGTCTCCGTTCCCTCCTTCAGGAAACGAGGGTTACGTACGTAACCTAGACGTTCCCCTTCAGTCGTTTCACTACGACGTTACATATGGGAACAGACCCATGGAAAATGCCACAACCCTGAGGCTGCGTTACGCAAGACACCAAGTGCCGACAGGCGGACGTGTCGGAAAGTGGAGTCACTACGTAACCTTCCCAACGCCCTAGGGACCAGTAGAGGGGCCCCATAGGGGTGCCAGATGTACTGAAGCATGGGTTGGGGGGGGCAGAGCACATGTGGTTTAGGCATGTGGAATAAAGAAATTGAATACATCTAATCTGTTATAGATGTATGAGGGAAAACACAGCCTTCTGGCTGACTGTGGAGAAATACTGAGACATGTTGCCACAACCTTCTGGGCGAAGGAGACCCAGTTGGAGCACAGTCGCGGACTACTCCGCATCTAGTCCTGACTGCGGGGCATGGAGGACCCAGGTTCGCCGGAGGGAACATACTGGGAGATAGCGCACGGATCCCGTGGGAATGGCGCAGCAAGCCGACACCTGCCGGCCTCCCGCAAATTACCTGATGTTACCTTAACACCCGGGAGGACACGGGCTCGACGCGGAGATTATAGAATCTCGCGAAGGTGTTAGGTGTCGCCCAGCCCGCAGCTCTGCAGATGTCTGCTAGCGAGGCGCCGTGCGCCAGCGCATAGGAGGAGGCAACACTCCGGGTGGAGTGAGCTCGAACTCCTAGGGGGCACGGCTCTCCCTGGCTTTCATAGGCCAAGGAGATGGCATCTACCACCCAATGGGCCAACCTCTGCTTGGAGACAGCATTTCCCTTCTGCTGTCCTCCGAAGCAAACAAAGAGCTGCTCGGAGCGTCTGAAGCTCCGGGTGCGGTCCACGTAAACCCGTAAGGCACGAACAGGACACAGCAACGCTAAGGCCGGGTCTGCCTCCTCCGGGGGCAGAGCTTGCAGGTTCACCACCTGATCCCGGAAGGGTGTGGTGGGAACCTTGGGCACATAGCCGGGTCGGGGTCTCAGGATAACGTGAGAATCAGCCGGCCCGAACTCCAGGCACGCTTCGTTGACAGAGAAGGCTTGTAGGTCCCCGACCCTCTTGATGGAGGCGAGCGCGGTCAGGAGAGCTGTCTTAAGCGACAGGAATTTAAGCTCGACTGAAACCAGCGGCTCGAAGGGAGGTCCCCGCAGGCCCCGAAGGGCGACGGAGAGATCCCAAGAGGGTACAAGGTGCGGTCTAGGGGGATTAACCCTTCTCGCACCTCTGAGGAACCTCACGACCAGTTGATGCTTCCCGATGGATGTTCCATCGACTGCATCGTGATATGCCGCGATGACCGCGACATACACTTTGAGAGTTGAAGGAGACAGCCTACGCTCCAACTTCTCTTGCAGGAAGGAAAGCACTACTGCGATCGGACATCTCTGTGGGTCCTCCCCACGGGAGGCACACCAGTCAACAAAGAGACCCCACCTCAGTGCGTAGGCCTGCCTCGTGGAGGGGGCTCTAGACTGAGTGATATTTTCTATCACGGCCTGTGGAAGGCCGGCGAGGTCTACCGTGTCCCGTCCAGAAGCCACACGTGCAGGTTCCATAGATCGGGACGCGGGTGCCAAATCGTGCCCATCCCCTGAGAAAGAAGGTCCTTCCTCAGGGGAATCTTCCAGGGAGGGGCTGTCGTGAGGAGCGTGAGGTCGACGAACCAGGTCCGGGTGGGCCAGTATGGCGCAACCAGCAGAACCTGCTCCCCGTCCTCCCTGATCTTGCACAGGGTCTGTGCAAGGAGGCTCACTGGGGGAAAGGCGTACTTGGGCCCCGGAGGCCAGCTGTGTGCCAGTGCGTCCCTGCCGAGGGGAGCCTCGCTGAGGGAGTAGTAGAGCTGGCAGTGGGAGGATTCCGGGGAGGCAAACAGATCTATCTGGGCCTTGCCGAATCCACTCCAAATCAGCTGGACTGTCTGGGGGTGGAGTCGCCATTCTCCAGGGTGGGTGGGCTGCCGTGAGAGCTGGTCGGCTGCACGGTTGAGCTCCCCTGGTATATGAACGGGGCGCAGCGATTTCAGCCGCGTCTGACTCCACAGGAGCAGATGGCGGGCGAGTTGCGACATACGACGGGAGCGTAGACCACCCTGGCGGTTGATGTACGCTACGGTCGCAGTGTTGTCCGTGCGGACAAGCACGTGCTTGTGGCGGAGCATCAGAAGAAACCGACGCAGCGCGAGAAGCACTGCTAGCAACTCCAGGCAGTTGATGTGCCAAAGCAGTCGAGGTCCTGTCCAGGAGCCCGAGGCTGCTTGCCCGTTGCATACAGCACCCTAACCCGTGGTGGAGGCATCTGTGTAAACCACAACATGCCTGGAGACCTGTCCTAAGGGGACTCCGGCCCGTAGGAAGGCAGGGTCTGACCACGGGCTGAATAGGCGGCGACACTGCGGGGAAACGCCAATCCGGAGTGTGCCACGGTGCCATGCCCATCTCGGGACTCGATCGTGTAGCCAGCGCTGAAGCTGTCTCATATGAAGCAAGCCCAGCGGCGTTACCGCGGCTGCAGCTGCCATATGCCCCAGGAGCCTCTGAAATGTTTTGAGAGGGACCGCTGTTTTGTGCCTGAATGATTTCAGGCAGTTCAGCACTGACTGCGTGCGCTCGTTGGTGAGGCAGGCTGTCATATTGACCGCGTCCAGCTCCATACCGAGAAAAGAGATCCTCTGCACTTCAGAGAGTTTGTTCTCCTCGGTTAACGGAAGGCTCGATAGCGAAAGTGTTTGAAGCGACTCAGGTCCCCTGCACTTAATAAACAGATTCGAAAGGGAGCTAATAAGTCGGTCAGTTTGTGATAGTTGAGGTATGCGAACGCCTTCCGCCATATAGCGAGCTTCAGCGCCCCGGCGACTCGAAGATCGGGGCATTGACAGCCAAAATGGGAGCACCTGAAATTGATATCGCACCCCTCGAAACCCCGAAAGGGTCTGTGTCGAGGCAAAATCGGCATCGAAAGTATCGCTGGCCCTTTCAGGTCTACGGCCTGAAACCAAATCCCTTGGTGCGCCCAACGTTGAATGAAGGATATCGCTGGCGGGCGATTTTTGAACGGTAAGTCTGAGAAGGGACCGGATTCAAAACTCGGCATCCGGGTGATGGAAATCGTGAATCCAACGCCTTCTTGGGTACCATGAAGTATATTAAAGTCCCCGGACTCTATCCTGGTTGAGGATAGTCTGATTAAGGCTTCAGTAAGATACAAATCCTCGTGACGAGAACAGAGAGGCATCCGTGTCCGAGCGGACAGAGGTGAAAAGGACGCCCCTGAATTTGGGCGGGCGCCTGGCAAACTGAATCGCGTAGCCGAGACGTACCGTCCGGATCAACCACCGGGACGGGCTGGGCAGCTCTAGCCAGGCTGCGAGCCTGGCCACCAGTGGGATCAGCGGAGCGTTGACCGACGTGACCGCGGTGGGGAGGCCTGCGGGAAGGGGAAGGGGACTGGTCCCAGAAGGATGAACGTCCTGGAGAGCAGTCTGGCCGCTCTGAGCAGCACTTACCTTCCTCCCAGGTTCCCGCGCTGGCGAATGTTGGCTCCGAGTCCGAACCCGAGGAGACATCTTGTCTGACAGGAACAGAACTCGGGGCACTTGGCCCAGAGATGTGGAAAATTGCTCTTTCTGTGAGTGGGTGGGTACCGCCGACCCGTAGGTCGACGGCAGCTGAGCACACAGACGGTCCCGGCCCTCCACCGGGGGCGGGGGGGCAGATGTTGTCATCCCCCGAAGAGCAGCTTCCATCATCTCCAGGCTGCCCGTGTCAGGAGCGCCGCGCAGACCTGCGGGTCTTAGGTGTATGAGGGGGCTCCTGAGCGGCGGGTGGCGCCGCTCCCCTGCGGCGGCCACGACGTCTGGCGGCGAGGCGCGCATCATGGGCCTCAGCCGGAGATGGAGCAGGTAGGTCTTGCTTCTTGGGGGCCGCAGGGGGGCGCCCTCGGCGACGAGCAGGCTGAGGCTGGGCACCCGGGGACTTCGTGGGAGTCGCACGCCGGGGCAAGATGTGACTGATCGCCTCAGTCTGCTTCTGGACTGCCGAGAACTGCTGGGCAAAGTCCTCGACAGTGTCGCCGAAGAGGCCGGCCTGGGAGACGGGAGCGTCGAGAAAGCGTGCTTTGTCGACATCTGCCATCCGCGCCAGGTTCAGCCAGAGGTGGCGTTCCTGGACCACGAGTGTGGACATCACCTGACCAAGGGACCGCGCCGTGACTTTAGTGGCCCGGAGGGCGAAGTCGGTCGCCGCACGCAGCTCCTGCAAAACCGCTTGGTCAGGACTATCCTTGTGCAGTTCTTTTAACGCCTTGGCCTGATAGACCTGCGGGGTGGCCATGGCGTGCAGGTCAGAGCCGACGAAAGCCTACAGGCTTTGGACGGGAGGCCCGGAGAGCCCCGCCAGGTGGCGGCGTCTTGCGGGCATAAATGCACCGCAACCGCACGCTCAACCTGAGGGACCCCCTCATACCCCCTGGCCGCCCCGCCATCAAGGGTAGCGAGGGCTGAGGAGGTAAGGCGTGAACGAGCCGAATGAGGGGCCCGCCACGCCTTAACCAGCTCATCGTGCACCTCCGGGAAGAAAGGGACTGGGGGCGAGCGCGGCGGCGCCGCAGCCCTCGTCCCCAGAAACCAATCATCCAGCCTCGAAGGATCGGGAGGAGGCACCTTCGGGACCTCCAGCCCGATCCCCTTGGCGGCCCGGAGGAGCATGGCCGACAGTTC